>WAAB01019472.1:0-82584 GCA_013389865.1 Piaya cayana | reverse complement strand
TACAAGATGGCTTTATATAACAACTACCACTAGAGAAGGGTATCTGATTTAATAATCTTATTACCTTTCTTGTAGATTCAGACTAGTGTATCAATCCCCTAGCACATCACAGGAAATTAAAGAGAGCAGGGTTGAAAAGATATATTAGGTTTTATAGTCCAACATTATTCTAATTAGATGCTAATTAAAACCAAACTACGGTGACTGGCCAGTAATAAACAGTACAAGTAAAGTGAGTATCCTTTTCTTTGGGTGGGTAGACATAAGCATTACTTTGGTTGTTTCCTCTTTACCAACCTTCACACAACTACAAAGAACGTATTTTGGAGTAGGGCTTTCACCATTCTCAGATTTAGCTGAAAGTGGCCAAAAGATTAAAGTTCACTACAGGGAAAGGTCACACCAGTAACCACATGACACAAGTGTTAACCTTTGGTTTCTAAGAAATCTAACTACAAAGGAACCATACTTCTTCTGGTAAAGATGCCACCTTTGGAACCCTAACAAGCACACAAA
Source organism: Piaya cayana (assembly GCA_013389865.1). Classification (NCBI taxonomy): domain Eukaryota; kingdom Metazoa; phylum Chordata; class Aves; order Cuculiformes; family Coccyzidae; genus Piaya; species Piaya cayana. The sequence continues at coordinate 82,068 of WAAB01019472.1, read as the reverse complement.
ACTTCAGTAGACAGAAACAAAGCTTGATAAGCTTAAAACAATTACTTTAATTCAGTGAATTGCTTAAGTTCTCCTTGAGGATTTTTTAGGGCAGGGAGTACTGAAGAAACCCTAAATATCCTATAAACAATGCAGGAACTCATAGCAAAAACATCACTAAGAAGCTACCTCTTAGTCTGATATTCTTANTTATATAACAACTACCACTAGAGAAGGGTATCTGATTTAATAATCTTATTACCTTTCTTGTAGATTCAGACTAGTGTATCAATCCCCTAGCACATCACAGGAAATTAAAGAGAGCAGGGTTGAAAAGATATATTAGGTTTTATAGTCCAACATTATTCTAATGAGATGCTAATTAAAATCAAACTACGGTGACTGGCCAGTAAGAAACAGTACAAGTAAAGTGAGTATCCTTTTCTTATGGGTAGACATAAGCGTTTTTTTGGTTGTTTCCTCTTTACCAGCCTTAACAAAACTAAAAAGAACGTATTTTGGAGTAGGGCTTTCACCATTCTCAGATTTGGCTGAAAGTGGCCAAAAGATTAAAGTTCACTACAGGGAAAGGTCACGTCAGTAACCACATGACACAAGTGTTAACCTTTGGTTTCTAAGAAATCTAACTACAAAGAAACCATACTTCTGGTAAAGATGCCACCTTTGGAGCCCTAACAAGCACACAAAACTTCAGTAGACAGAAACAAAGCTTGATAAGCTCAAAACAATTATTTTAATTCAGTGAATTGCTTAAGTTCTCCTTGAGGATTTTTTAGGGCAGGGAGTACTGAAGAAACCCTAAATATCCTATAAACAATGCAGGAACTCATAGCAAAAACATCACTAAGAAGCTACCTCTTAGTCTGATACTCTTAGGGAAGTTTTTTAAAAGCAACAACTAAACATCATAACAAACCAAAAAATAAATGCATTTGCATTGCCTGCTTTCCTGGAAATGTTGGAAACATTTATGTTTGTGTCTGCTACGTGTCTGAGGAAAGTATTTATATTTACATCTTTTTATTATTCAGTATGACTGAGCTCACTAGCTTCTAACTAACCTACTTGTGCGTCTTACTAAGAATTGATTATGTACAAAGAACAAAGGTAAAGAGAAAAGGCATCTGAATACTGGTTTGGTAAGACAATACAGAAATGTAGTATTTCAGCTCAAAGCAGCATAGGAAGAACTGTTCTTTACTGCAGTATCAGTGAACAAGATTCTGTTTGCAAGTCTGCCATAACCTTGCGCAAACCACCTACCTCCACTGAATTTTGATTTTAGCTGTAACACAGGAATGACCTTTTAGTTCCCTTAAAATGTTTTGTAGCCTTCAAATGTTTTGTATCCACTTTAAAAATAATAGTAGGAAGCCTGGGCAAACTTTCGCAATGCAAAGGGAAGGGGGGAAAAAAAAGAGAGAGAGAGAGAGAAAGAGGAGAGGAAATCAAGAATTTACCTAGAGATTAATGAAAGACTCCAGTCGCTGCTCCTTAGCACCTCTTACTCCATGTGGTTTCTTCTAGCATACACTTCTTAGTAAGGGCTCAAACTAAAATCTGCATTTGCCTTCTAAAAACTTACAGGTGTGGTTCCTTAGGTATTTGGCAGAGTATTACTGATGGCCATAATTCAGTTCAGCACCTGAGGTCCCACGTTTTGTCAGTGACTACAAGGGAGTTAATTAACTGGCTTTTTAGTAGCTTTTACAAGGAAATTCTAAACAAACAAAAAAACCCAATACCCAACAAATACTTTAAATTTAATACATATTGCATGTTATTACTTAAGGGGAAGGGGGGAAGTTAGAGGAAAGTTGGGGAGGAGATCCTTATCAGTGAGTGCAGTGACAGAACAAGGGGTAATAGTTGAATGAGAGGAGAATTAGCTTAGGTATAAGGAAGCAAGTTTTTATTGTGAGGGTAGTAAAACACTGGAACAGGCTGTCCAGAGAAGGCATGGATACCTCATCCCTGGAGGTATCAAGGGCCAAGCTGGATGGCAGCTTTGAGCAACCTGATCAGTGGAAGGTGCCCCTGCCTATGGAAAAGTGGTTGGAAGTGGATGGTCTTCAATGTCCCTTCCAGCCCAAACCGATCTATGGCTCTATGAATATTCATGTACCTGTTGGCCCCTTCACATCACAACCTGTCTTCCATTCATGGAATTGCTGAGTGCCTCTCTACACCACATTGCTCACCCTATCCTGCTCTCAGGTGAGTATCCACACCCACCAAGCCACTTTGGACATGGACCTGTTTACAGAGGCCTTGTCTGGATGAGCAGTTGTCTCTGTTAACTTAAATTCCTTCTATTTCCACCTGTCCACACTCTTCCTAACACAAGTCCCATCAGCCCCACTCTCCTCAGTGCCCACAGGTCCTCAGGGAATGCCACCTGCTTCTTCATGATCATGGAATCATGAAATAGTCTGGGCTGGAAGGGACCTTAAAGATCATCTAGATCCAAAACCCCCGCACCTCCCTCTAGACAAGGCTGCCCAAGGCCCCATCCAACTTCTCCTTGAACACCTCCAGGGATGGGGCAGCCACAGCTTCCCTGGGCAACCTGTGCCAGTGTCTCACCACGTTCAGGCTGGAGAACGTCTTCCTAATGTCTAATCTAGATTTTCCCTCTTCCAATTTAAAGCCATTCCCCTCGTCCTGTCCATACAAGCCCTTGTCGAAAGCCGAGATGGGCACCACGATTGTCCAATCGGAGTGGCCGGGAAGGGCGGGGGGACCAATCAGCGCCGTCTCTAGGGGCGGGGCAAACGCGAGGGGCGGGGGAGGCACTAATGGGCGTGACGGGGAAGCCGAGATTGACAGGGCGAGGAGCCAATGGGCGTGGCCGGGAAGCCGAGATTGACAGGGCGATGGACCAATCAGAGCGGCTCTGAGGGCGGAGGCAGCCGCGATTGGCTGGGCACGGGGCCGATGGGCGTGGTCTGGAGGGGCAGCCGTGATTTACAGGGCGATGGGGGAAAATGGGCGTGACCACCGGGGCAGGGGCAGCCGCAATTGGCTGGGCGGGGAGCCAATGGGCGCGGCTTCGGCAGGGCTGCAGTGATTGACCGGGCGGGGAGCCAATGGGCGTGGGATAAGGGGCAGCCGCGATTGGCTGGGCGCTGTGCCAATGGGCGTGGCCTCCACGATGGGGCGGGGCATACGTGATTGGCGCGGCGAGTGACCAATCGGCGCGGCCGCTCTGGGGCAGCCGGAAACTATCCAGCCGGAAGCGCCAGGCCGTGCTGCGGGAAGCGGTGCGGCGGGAGCGGAGTCGGCGGGGTGTGAGGGCGGCCCCGCCGGTGATGCGCGCCCCGCGGGGGCTGCCGGGCTCGGCGCCGGCTCGTTGAGGCGGCATACGGTTTCCTCCCCTCACCCCCTGTCTCCAACCCGCGGTGTCGCCGCGGCCATGCCGTGCACGTGCGGGAACTGGCGGCGGTGGATCCGGCCGCTGGTGGTGGTGCTGTACCTGGCGGGGCTGCTGGTGGTGGTGCCGCTCTGCGTCTGGGAGCTGCAGAAGCGGGAGGTGAGGGCCGGGGGGCACCTGTTCAGGGGGCTGGGACTGCGGCGCTTTGGAGTGATAGAAGTGGGCCCTATCGCAAGAAGAGGAATGTTTTTGATTTAAACTAAAGTAGAGTTAACCTTCATCTAAGGAATCACTTTCTTCGAAAATTAGAATGTCCCTCTGGTGACGTATATGCTTTAAAACGCCGTTTTCACAGACGCTGTTCTTTGTAGATGATAACGTCTCGTGTGCCCTGTCATCCCTACTGAACAGATTTGTCTTCTTCTGTAATCCCCTCTGTTTGCAGCCTTTCCCCATCTGGAATGCAAGGTCAGGCAGAGCTGGCGCCAAAGCTCCAAATTAGCAAGAGATTTGACTGTTGTGAAGTTCATAATAACATTGAAAATACCTGTGGGAAAGTTATAGGATATGCATAAGATTTCTGGGAAGTGTGTCTATATGCTTGTCAGTGGGAAATCCATTCTGTTCTAGCTTCTGTCACTGGACAGGATGGATGAAGATCACTCCCTTGTTTCCCTACCTGAAAAAGGATGCTTGCTTTCTAAAACTCCAAACTATGAACAAAGCAAGATTGAGCAGGAGAGGATTCCTTCCTCCTTCTGGTTCAGTGGGAGTTGATGTTTAACCAGTTGATGGGATGGGAATGTGTCTGTACAGGAGCTCTGCCCTGCCCAGAGATAAGGATTTGGCCCTGGGTTATTCATAACCTGATAGCTCAGCAACTCTGTGTCAGGAGTGGGGAGTTAGGGCGGTTTGTAGAGGAACATCTCATTCCTGCTGAGGGTGCCGTTGTGTGTGGTAGCATTACCTTTCTAACAAAAGGTAAAATTTCAGTCTTATAAATTGTTCAATGTAATACAGGCTTGTACCGCCAGAGGTGAGCTTTTTCATGGTACAACTATAAGCCTTAATTTACTTAATGACTGTAATAACAGTTTATGTAATGACAGTAAAATCTGTCCTGAGTGTATTTTAAATGTCCTATTTTGAAACTCTGTTCTGATGCCTTTGTATGTTGGAAGTTATGTCAAAGTGGCAAAACTTTCAAAATCAATAAATGTGATAAACTACTCGGAAAGATCTTTGAAATGAAAAATTGAAGTGCAGCAGGGGAGCAGTGACAAAATTCTCAAAAAACCCAAACCTGTTTGAGAAGAGTCTGTGTTTCTCAGTTTTTCATACCTAGGGTTATTACTATGGTTATTTTTCAGAGACCTTTGGTTTAAAATCATAGCCCTGTGTGCATATCTATTTCAGATTGTTAAATGAAAATAGTTGAAAATAGTTATTTGTTTGAACGTGATTTAAAAGCCAGAAGCACTCCAAATCCATGAGCTTACAGAAACTTTTTAATGAAGCACTGAACTCAGAAGTTCCAGACCTAAAGCAAGGAAATCCATTGTGGTTTTGAGTAAATTAAATGGTGAGCACTACTGTGTTTTTGTAGAACATTTTGTGTTTATTCAAAATGGATTTGTTTGGCTCTGCAAGATTTTTCTTCTTTTTCTTTTGAATTTGTAATCAAAGCCACATCAACAGACAGCAAGGGAGACTGGGATTTTGTGTATTTGAAAGGAGAGTTAGAGAAACTCAGCTTAATATTGGGTTATGTACTTACTGTCCATCTTAAAACTTCTTTCGCAGTAAAAAAAAAAGGTAAATTTTTTTTTTTACTGTACTAGTTAAATTTTAAAGTGTTAATACTGAAACTTTGATCTTGCATTCTTCTTTTCTTTGCAAGGTTGGAATTCATACCAAGGCATGGTTTATTGCTGGGATATTTCTACTAATGACTATACCAATATCCCTCTGGGGAATACTGCAACACTTAGTTCATTATACTCAACCTGAATTACAGAAACCAATAATAAGGTAATGGTTCATGTTTTACCTCTGCTATAAATGTTGTATTTAATTCAGACTAAAAATATTTCTAGTAATATTTAATGTTCTTTTGTTATTGTAACAGGATTCTGTGGATGGTGCCAATTTACAGCTTGGACAGTGTAAGTGTTCTTTTACTGTTAACAGCTGAATAAAATTCTTTTTGCTGTGCGAATGAGGGAATACGGTGTCACAGTCGGCAGAAACAATGCTGCATGGAGAGTTGTAGTCCTAGAAGCTTCTGGGCATTCCTGTTTATGGAGTGCATCAGAGGCATTGTTCTAGCAATGTTACAATCTTCTTGTGGAGCTTGTGGAGTTGTTTTTGCTAACCCTTCTTAACCCTGTTTGTCCTTGAGTATTCTTTGACAGCTGAGGAAAGGTGTATGATAAGAGCCTCATTTTGTTGTTTCAATCTTTGGTAACATCTAAGTGCAGTCTTAAAATTCAGTGCCTGACCATTTTCCCCCAAATTAGGCTTAGTACCAAAATCCTTTTCTTAATTACACTTCATGCTAAAATTCTCCCTTTTTGCTTTGGGGGCAAAAAAGGGCAAGATCCCACAAAAAAATCCACTTCTGAATATTTTATGCAACAGGTTCTGGTTACTAGACCAGGTATGGTTTGTGTGAACACGTTGCTTGTGGCTTTGTCCATACAGATGGTTTCAGTCTGAGCTGAGCAACATAATACATTTGTGAACTGTATGGGATATGTGCTTACATGTTGTAATCCCCTCTTGACGTTGCAAATACTTCTGTTTCTCCATAAGACGGTTTTGTAGGAACTCTTCCTGTAATTTTTCTCCCATCTCTTGAGTATTTTATGAAGTGTTGTCAACTTTATGTATATTGTCCCTTTGTTTTGTTTTTTAACTCTGGTAGGAATTTTCCTGTGGAAGAAAATTACCTGCTAGTTAAATGAGCTCTAGACAGGCATTCAGGGACACTTCTGATATGTTGAAATCTTTACCCAGACTCCTGGATCTGTGGCCTCTGCATATACGGTATCGCCCTTAAGCGCTTAATCTCAGATTCAAATACTGTATTCTCAGTTTACTAAAGGTGGTATTACATCCTTCACAAAGGTGTTGCAGCATCGGTCATCTCTAGTACTTCAGAACTGTGATGAGGATGTAGTTCTCATAAGAAGGTTAGAGAAGGCACATTTGGTTTACTACAGCCTAGGGAAACAAAGTAAACTAAAAAGGCCTTCCTGTGTTTAAAACCACCCCACATCCCCTAGGACAAATTACATTAAACAGTGCAATGTCAGTGTGATACTCAAAAATTGGAAGCTCTGACAGCCGATCGCGTCTTGGGTAAAAAAACAAACAACCAAAAACAAAAAAACCCCAAACTTACTCTTCTGCCTGTAATTGTGGTTTAGGGGGACAACTACAGCTTTAAGGCTAATCTGCTGCTTTCCTTTCTGTTTTGCAAATGTGCCAGAGCAAACATTTACACATTAGATGTCAACTAATCAGAGTTCACTTTATACTGACAGACTAAAAACTTAGTTCTCAACCCCACATTGACAGGGAATATGTGAATTTCAGGCAACAGTTCTATCTTGTCTCCTTCTAGGAGCAGGTAAAGTGTAGAGAACCATCTCCTCAGTTACATTTGAATTAAAGACTGAATTGTGTGCTCAACGATAGAGCATCTCCTGTTCAGTGCTTTAAGCGTGCTTCCATTTGAAGCAGCAGAGATGCAATATGAAGTTCTACTTGTTTTTTTATAGAATGTTATTTTCTAGCTGTAGCATCAGGCAAGTAGTACATCACACTGTAGCACTCACCAAATGCTATTTAATTAGTGCCTGCTGTCTAATAAAGCACTGCTTGCCAATCTAGCCAGTCACTGTTGTCACTGGAATTGCTTTTGTCTTTTTTGTGTAACTTTCTGTGTACCTCTCTTCTTACAGTGGATAGCTTTGAAATACCCCGAGATTGCAATATATGTGGATACATGTCGAGAATGCTATGAAGCTTATGTCATCTATAACTTTATGGTTTTTCTTTCAAATTATTTAACCAACCGGTACCCAAATCTCGTATTAATAATAGAAGCAAAAGATCAGCAGAGACATCTGCCACCTCTGTGTTGTTGTCCTTCGTGGGCTATGGGAGAGTGAGTATATGGTAACTTCTTAAAATTTTAAGCTGCATAATCAGATACAGACATTTTGTTTTCATATTTGGTAGTATAACTGGTGTGGCTCGGCAGAGTTAGTTTATGGTTTGCCCACATTTTGTTTATCAGCAGTGAATCCCTGCTGAAAGCAGCTGTGAACATGTTTTTATCTAGCTGTAAAACATTCCATACATTACTCTCAGTTACTAACATACATTGACTTTGGTGGTGCTGAGGGAACCTTTATTTTTGAAAGAAAAAGGTCTCCTTAAATTTGATATCTTGTAAGATTTGCCATAAACCTCATGTAGAATCATTGTAGACCAGATAGATAGTCTGTTGCTTTTAGGTCTGTGGGTGAAGGACAAAAGGCCATATGTCTGTGAACTGTTTGTTTCTGCATGCTTAATCCGATAAGCATCTCTCTCAAGAGATTTTGATAAAGCTGTTTAAAATGTTACGGACAAACTGTGGATGTAAGTAATTCTTAAATATCTTTACACATAGTGAAAATTGCATTCCCTTTTAGGCCAGCAAGAATAACTCCATTGCTGAAAGTAGTGAATCATTCAGTATTTCCTGTTATGTATCTATAAAAGTCTAGATGTTTTGTGTATTTATTATAAACAGACTGTAGCATCTGAAGTCCTGGAAGCGGAAGTTGCAGTTACTGTGAAATAAAGTTCAGTGTAGTGAAACTACTGAGAACAGGGAACTTAGATAAGTTAATTGTCTTTAAATTCTTGTACTACACATTTTGTGTTTCTCTTGCAGGGTTTTGTTGTTTAGGTGTAAACTGGGTGTTTTGCAGTATACTGTTGTCAGACCATTTACTACCATTATTGCTTTGTAAGTATGCTTCTAAATAATTGATACTGATCTTGAGAATGTAATTTTGAGTTACACTGGGAAGAACTTTCATGCCCTTTGTATTGAATCAAGGCAGTTAGAAAGTGGACTCTGTTACTTGCTAAGTGAGACCTAGCACTTGAATTGAGCTGATTTCTTTATGACTTCTCTGTAGCAAATGACTACTTACAGAATTGAAATAATAAATACATAATGCCTGCTGCTGAATGCAGTGGGAGAGAATGTAGAGTACTGTTTATGTGGGAAAGACATTTTTATGATCTCTTAAATTGGGTCTTTTCTCTTTCCTTTTCCCCTTTCTTATTGGTTTCCACAGTTGAGTGTTTTTAAAGTCGGGCTTTGTGTAACTTTTAAAATTTTATTAAACTTTGCATGTGGCAGGCCCAGTGCTGTGCCTACATATGTATCATATAACTTCTTGTAAAGAGTAGGAGGCAGTTTTGCATGTTGATGCTGAAAGCTTAATTGCATGAACTTTGTATTGATGGACATTACTGTTCATTCTATGGGACTCTGGAAGAAGTTGCTACTAACAAAGGATATTTATATAAGTATTTATTTTACCTGTATGTGTTCTAACAGTTAAAAGAAAAATGGCTTTAAAAAACCTGATGTTTAATTGTTGAAATCGTTTAACAATGGGGCATGTTAACCCTGCATTGAAATACTATTTCTTCTATGGAAAACACAATATGAACATCCTTATGCCATTTGCTATTAGAAACTGATTCTTGTGCAGGCCCACCGTGCCCACATGTGAGGACCAAAAGAGATTTTGGATTCTAACAGTTGATCAATGTAATGAAGATTTAGCACTTCAAGAAAGCAATCATTTTCTACGTAGTGATTAATTGTAAAAATTCTTTCAGAATTTGTGAACTAGTGGGAGTGTATGACGAAGGAAACTTCAGCTTCAACAATGCTTGGACTTACTTGGTTATACTTAACAACATGTCACAGCTAGTGAGTATCATGAGTACATCTTTCTGCTCTTTTAAGTCATCATGTTAGTATTATGTGAATCTCTTTATGTGAACTATTAGTGGTGATTATGTTCATGTCTGGTATAGACAGAATATTTCCCACCCTAAGTCAAAGTTACTATCTGTTAAATACCATATATGCAAAATACTAGGAAAACAGGTGATTTAAAACTTATTATTTTTACTATGAAGCTTCATAAAGCAACAGATTGTTCTGCCTCTCTACCCCAGACTATTTGATGTGTTAATTGTATGACCCATGCATGTTAGAGCTGCAGACTTGCTCTTTTTTAGAAGAGATTACTTCACTCACACCTGTAGCTTCCTGCCAGCACACACACAAAGAATCAGCAGTGGCTGTGTTAAAAGGACTGTTACAAAGCTGGTGGTAACAACATTGACGAGGGAAAAATGGAGACTATGCATGCAGTGTTGAGATTTTGGCCAGCCTAGCACCTTGTCTTGTTGGTTTAGCTGCCATACAATATCAGGGTGAGGATAAGATGTCAGCTCCTAGGTTTGGGTGTTTCATTTTGGAGGTCAGGGATTGTGTTTAGTGGCTTGCTGGGAATGCAGAGGAACAGTCTCCTGCTTTCATAGGACACAGTACATATGAGCTGTTGCAGGAAGCTGGCTCCTTGCTGCTTGGCATTCTAGCCTCCAAGCTTCTTTCTTCTCTTGGAAACAACAAGAGAAGCAGGAGTCGGAACAGCATCATGTCCCATCCAGAAAGGTTGTCCTTCTCCTGCTGCCACCCCTGTAACTGCTACGGAATGAGCTGTAACTGCTTTCTGCTGTGGCAACAATCCCAGCAGCAGCATGTACTACTGCACGTCCTTGTTGACAAGATTGATTAAGGAAACTTAGAAGTAAAAGGCTAGGAGAATACGCATGAAAAGGAGAGACCAGTTCCTTAGGTTTGGCTGTACGTTAGTTTGGTTTCTTGTAGTGGTTGTTAATAGGAAACTTGTTCAGATTTGCAGTGGGGATTGTATTGAGGCAGAATTTGATGAGTTCTTCATGTAAGCCTGAAAGAACATGTGCTTTTTATGCCCTTTTCCTTAGAGGCGTGCTTGGAATTTAAAAGATTTTGTGGGACCTTCCTATGCTTTGCTTTACTGTGTAGGTAGAGGGCCTCAATCTCTGTCCACCAATGCCAGAAATACAATTTCAGCGGAGGGAGGGAAAAGTCTGCTTTAGAACAGTACAGCAAAGATTCAACAAATCCAGAGCCTCTGTTCTAAAACAGACAGCTTTTAAAGTTTGTGTTGTACTATGATATATTTTTTAAACTGAAAAGATGCTGTAAAAACTCCCTCCCAAAATAAACAAGGATTTGAGAGCTTTTATTTATTTTCTTTTCCTTGTTAGTTTGCTATGTACTGTCTGGTGTTGTTTTATAAAGTACTACGTGAAGAACTGAACCCTATCCAACCTGTTGGCAAGTTCCTTTGTGTGAAGATGGTAGTTTTTGTTTCTTTCTGGTAAGTGAATTATTTACTTGTTAGTTCTTGCTCTTAGGGTGCATCATAACAGAACTGGAAAGGCTGAATTTCTTACTTAGAAAACTTACCCATAATCTTAGTCAAGTGCTATGAGGGGAAAAGGGTATCAGGATGTTGGGCAGAGGAGTCTTATTCACTTGAGGTTATTTTTTAGACTTGCTGTTTTGTAAGGTGGTTCTCAAGAACATGATTTATCTTAGAATCTCCATTTGCAGCTATTTCAAAACCAAATGATATTTTTTTACATTTATACATTGAAAAAATTACTTTAACTTTTTCATAATAGGTTACTATAGGTTAACCTAAAATTACTATTTAAGCATTGCTCACACTTAGCTGCTAATGAACTGCTAAATATAACTCTGTGGGCTGCAGTGATACCTTGGAAGAGAAGCAACCCGTTCTAATAACTAAACAGAACAATAACCAAATAAGAGTTTGTTGTTCCCTGCTGGTCTTTAGGATCATTGATGAACGACATCTCTGAAAATCTGAATATGTACAATTTTTTGTAAGATTCTTCCCGTGTACATATGTATGCATATCCCTAAACAGGCCTTGTTTACCAGATTTGCCTGCACCTTTTTNTTTTAACTTTTTCATAATAGGTTACTATAGGTTAACTATAAATTACTATTTAAGCATTGCTCACACTTAGCTGCTAATGAGCTGCTAAATATAACTCTGTGGGCTGCAGTGATACCTTGGAAGAGAAGCAACCCGTTCTAATAACTAAACAGAATAATAACCAAATAAGAGTTTGTTGTTTCCTGCTGGTCTTTAGGATCATGGATGAACAACGTCTCTTTTAAGCCTCTTTTGTTTTGGTGTCCTCTTCTGAAAATCTGAATATGTAAAAATTTTTCTGAGATTCTTCCTGTGTACATACTTATGCATATCCCTAAACAGGCCTTGTTTACCAGATTTGCCTGCACCTTTTTTTGGTACTGCTGTTACAACAGTAATCATCATAATAATAATAATACATGATTTTTATAGGCAAGCTGTGCTTATTGCATTGTTGGTGAAAGTTGGCGTTATTTCTGAGAAACACACCTGGGAATGGCAAAGTGTGGAAGCTGTGGCTACAGGCCTACAGGTAGGAGCAGACGGTTACTCCTTAGGTGGATGTAAGATGACCTAACTGATCTCAAGCTAATATTGTCCTGCTCACTTTAATTAAACATAGGCTAGATTAATACTGAATTTATTATATGTTCGATTAAGTTTTAGCTGGTCATCCCAAGTGGGTTGTATAGTCAGCATTTCTATATCCGTGTGTTAGGCTTAAGGAATGTGCCCCAGTTAAACACTCCTATTGGATATCCTGGGATTTCTTCTTGCATGAGTTCACTGTAAAGCTGCTGCTTGTTGAATATCTGCTTCCAGCAAGGCAGTCCATCAGGCATGGACTGATACTGATATGTGTGTAGTACACATGGCTCTAGGAAGCCTGCCAAGAATATCCTACCTCAGGTGGAAAAATGGCTCATTCGAGATCCCAAGGCAACTACTCTTCTCCAGTTAGGAGTGATGAAGTCAATCTCTCTCATTGCAGGATTTTATCATTTGTGTTGAGATGTTCCTGGCAGCTATTGCACATCACTACAGCTTCTCCTATAAGCCTTACGTTCAAGAAGCTGAAGAAGGCTCATGCTTTGACTCTTTCCTTGCCATGTGGGATATTTCTGATTTAAGGGCAGATATATCAGAACAGGTTCGAAATGTTGGTAAGTGACAGATTGGTATAATCTGTTAAGAGCATAGGTATTTCCAACTTCTTTTTGGACTATTTCCCATCTCTATAGTACCCTCTCTATATTTCCTATCTCTATAGCAGCTGCATCCCTAGAGAATTTAATTCATGGTTTATCTGACACTTTGCTCTTTCCAGTGCTCTTGACTGATTTTACAGTCTAGTTTGTAGTTGTTCGTTTAAAAATGGATGGATCTCAGGGTAAACTTCAGGTGTGTTAGGTATAAGAGGGGGATGCTCTTTTTTTTAAATGGAAATACATAGGATTTTTATTTCTTAAAGCTAACAATGCCTATGTAGAACTTAAATAAGAAGATGAGTCTTCATAACTTGTCTATTTTAGAGTTTGTGTTCATGAGCCTTGGTGGACTACTGCGAGTATTAATACGTATTTTCATTTGGTGTAATTCTAGGAAGGACGGTTTTGGGCCAGCCAAGAAAAATGTTTTTTGCTGAGGATCACGAACAAAACGAGCATACAAGTTTACTGTCTTCATCTACTCAAGACCCAATTTCTGATGCTTCATCAATGCCGTCTTCACCCATGGGTCATTATCAGGGGTTTGGACACACGGTGACACCTCTCACCACACCAACGACAGCCCCTGAGGTTGATGGTATTTATAACAGTTCTACTCAAGATGCTGAGGAGTCACCTGAACTAGAGCACAATTTACCAGAGAAAACTTTGGGTAAAAGTTAGACTTGTCTTTTCTTTGAATGTGTCAAGGAGTCCATTATATACTTGCCACACGTTCTGTTAACGTTAACTGTTCGTGATGAAAGTTGAAATGCTTGGAAAACTGACTCTGCAGACAGGAAGAGGATATGGCTGTAATGGACACCTGCATTCTGAAGCTGTAATGGATATGAGTATATAAGAGTACCCCAGGAATATGAAACACGCACACTGTAAAAGTTCCTGGATACCTGTTAGAACTGACTCCTTAAAATGCTTAACGGTTAATATGTCACATCAAAATTACACTGACTTCTATTAATACAAAAGAAACATTTCACGTAACATTCTGCTCTGCTAAAGGTGAGATGCAAGTACTACCAGCACTGGGAAAACGTAATTTCAGGAATGTAATTTAAGGAGGGCAGCAGCAAAAAGTGCTTGTGCTGAGGTTGTACTCTTTATTGATGGTAACTTCCACAGCCCAGTGCTGAATGGAGTGTGGATAAAATGGTTAACTTCTGTATAGATACCATCTTTTTCCCTTTCTTGCATAGCTAAATCAAACCCCTTCATGAAGATAATTATTACAGAGCATCAGTAAAGAATCTATAGAAAGAAAGCAGTCATAGAATTGTGGGATTGGAAAAGACCTGTACCTGTCCACTGCTAAACCATATCTCTAAGCACTTCATCTACTGTCTTTTTAAACACCTCCAGGGATGGTGACTCATCCACCTCCCCGGGCAGCCTCTGCCAGTGCCCAAGAACCTTTCACTGAATCAGTTTTTCCTAATGTCCAATCTGAACATCTGGTGCATCTTGGGGCCATTCCCTCTTGTCCTGTTCCATGTCACTGGGGAGAAGAGACCAGCACCCACCTCTCTACAACCTCCTTTCAGGCAGTTGCAGACAGTTATAAGGTCTCTCCTCAGCTTCCTTTTTTTCCAGGCTAAAAAACCCCAGGTCCCTCAGCTGCTCCTTGTACGACCAGTTTCTCCAGCCCCTTCACCAATTCCCTACTGGCCTTGCTGTAGAATGCCATGCCCAGAATATAGGGTTGGCATATCTGTTGTCCTTGTAGTTTGTGATTTGTCATTACAGCTGGGATGACGGGCTTTGAATTAATACCTTACATTGGACTACTTTTTTCCCTATCCTTCTAAAATGAAAATAAGGGTTACTACCTTAAAATACTTGGCAAAGGGGGGAATTAAGGCTGTCAAAAAAGAAGTGGAAAACAAAACCAGTTAACTTACATTGGGCTGCAATAAATTCTTTAGCACTTAAGGGTTTTCTGAACTGGTTAGAGAAGGTTATGTTGACAAGGTGTCTAGTAATTTGTATTCATACATTTGTGTGTGTGTGATTATTGAATCATGCTTCTAGCATAGCCTGGATTCAAATATACTATTTTTTTTTCCCTTCTACCACCCTAGAAAAAAAACTTTCCCAATGTAAAACTAAGTAGCTAATCTAATAGCGGAGTTGTTGGCATTGGATTTCAGACCAAGAAGAACCCTTAAAGCAGAATATTATTTTGCAAAAACTGACAAAATCAGAGGGATATTGTTTTCATCTCAGTACCAGATTTTTACTACTCTTGCATGTTTGCAATCTGACAAAAAAAAAACCTTACAGCATTGACCTCTAAGTCACATCCAAAGTTTCTTTTTCAGCATTTACAGGATAAATGTTTAACTCCTGGCTGTTGCAGTGAACTCATNTTGTTTTTTTATTTTTATTTTTTTTTTTTTTTTTTTTTTTTGCAGTACTAGTGTGATGTAAATATTGCGCCTTACTCACTAGGCTGCCTATTTTATAGTTGACTCTGAACTTGCTGTATCAAAGTTAGTGGGGAAGTGCAAATCATTGTTTTCAATTTGCCAAGTCATTGCCTTTGTTGTAAATAAGGAATTAAAGATTTTATTTAAACTGTTCACCTTATTTCCCTTTAATTTACTGCTACACTAATTGAAAAGTATGAATAACACATGAATGCAACTGGTCTTCTTAATGGGAGAAAGGGATCTTTGGTAGAACTAGTACAAGAGTTTGTGCTTTTAGTTTTGAGACTTGGACTGAAAAGATGGTTCTTGTTTGAGTTTATGAAGGATCAGAATCTACTTACGCTTGATTCCAGGTATCATTTATCTATGTAATAGCCATGTTCTAAAAGGAAACAACTACTAAAAGCTCACATTTGGGGACTTCACTGTCCACTGCAAGCACTTACAAGTAATCTGATTTCCTTCATATATATGAGTGAACAGGGGCATTAGTAGAAATAACATCCAAAGGATCAGAGCTGCTGGAAGCTACGTAGATACTGGGCTCTAGGGTAGTTGAAGTTATGTCTGGTTACTTTAAGACTTAAATGAGGCAGGGAGAGGGGACTTCGCTAGGGAACCACTAAGTGTGGTGGTTGCTTCTTCCACAGCACTTCTGGAAAACTATTAAGTTATTTTCTCATTACTCAGTTAATTCATTCCATGTGCACAGCATTCCTGCCATTTTTTGGGGGGGGAGGGGGAGAAAAGTTACTTTTCTATTGCAGTAGCTTACAGAATTGTATCTTTCCACTAAAAATTGCTGCTGAATTTCTTAAAGATAAATCCTTCAATGACATCTACTCTGTCTTTTGAAAACTACACCAGTACTCCAAGTCTGACCATCTAGTTTATATTAAAAGTTCATTTGCAAATAGTCCATCTTTAGCTTAACCATATTTGTTCCTCCATTGTTTTATGCCTAATCTTCCAGCTTTTAATCAGTCTTAAAGATTGCTCTGGCCTTATTTAACAAGACTGCTTGAGAACTCAGTAACTGCCACTTTTAGACCTTTACTTAGTCTTACCAAGTAAGGGTAGAATGTGTCCTTAATTTTTTCTTTAACTCATTTTACTGTCTTTGTCTTAGTAATTGCTAAAAAGCTCAATAAATGTGCCTAACCACTATTATTTAACGGTCTTTCAGCCTGAGCATTTCTTTATAAAACCACACTTAAGGGCAGGATATTTTCACCCACTAAGTTGATTTGTCAGACAGTAACTTTGATTTTATGGATGGTGGTTTTGTTTGGGGTTGGGGGGCTTGTTTTTTAAGAGAAACTGTTTTGAATCTAGTATTAAAAGTCTCTGTCCTACCCTCGTTCACTTAACTTGTTACACATTTATCCAAGGGGTACAAGGGGTAGCATCCACTTTAATTTCAGAAAGCTTGATTTAGTTATTACCTCTGTTTTGACAACCACAATACAATCCAAGTTATTGAACTGTACACCTTTATAATTGTTTATAGTTGCGTTAGTGCTGCTGGAATGTCATTGCGGTTCCAGCTACAAGACTAACATGTCCCTACACTTCAGGAGGATGCTTTGGCAACCAAGAAGTGCAAATACATTTTGAGGAACAAGAATTCTATTGAGCAGCCAGGGTTGTTTATTTCTGGTACAGGCACTATTACTACAGCTGCTAGGGTAGCAAGAGGAGCCTGTCCCACTGCTGTGGTCACTGCACTAGACAGCAGTCGGGTTTTGGCTGCAGTGAAGACACCACCTCCCCTAACTCCTTGGTACTGTACACCCTTATAGTGCCAGTTTTAGTCCATCAATGGAAACTAAATATCTACTATAAAGGCAAAATAGCCTTTTTTGATCAGTAGACTTTAATATAAATTAACATCAGTGATGTTATGCATAGGAAGTTAACCACAAATCAGTTTACACATGACATTATATTCATCGTTTAACAGTAATGCTAATATTGCTCTTATGGTGCTGAACATCAAGCACAAGTTCATCTCCAGCCTGAACTTGGATGGGTTCATCCAGAACAAAGGCAGCTTGCTTCCAGTGCGAGAACTCATCAGATGTATTCAAGCTATGGTCTTCATCCAGATGTATGTGATACCAGAAGGGAACTGCAGTGACTCGGCCAGACTTACAAATTTGTATCTAAAAAATATCAGAGTATTAATCAGTTACGCTCTTTTTGAAGAAACGAGAAAATAAAGTAGTTTCAATCCATTTCAGAGATGCATGCACACAAGTAAATCCTGTATTGAAATTAATTGCTCACCTCAGCTGAAAATGAGCAGCTCTGCAGAGCCACAGTTAAGCATACTTCTAACCTTATGTGTACACAACTCACCTTGACTTCTCGGCTGGAGGTGTTCAAGAGAGGGTTCATGAGATCCAGTCTTAAAAGCTCAGCTGGCTCGCTCAAGGGCAGACACGGTAACGTAGAGAGATCCAAATACACACGAACTGGTACCTAAAGGTATGTACCGTTACTTCAAGCATCAGCAGCCATTAAAAAGTGAAAATTCAAAGACAGTCGTAATGAAAAACTACCTAGGAATTACTGCAATGCCTATAAGAGAGCCAAAATGCCTATAAATCCCTTTTGGAACCTGAGTTGGGATAAAAAGTGATGAAGGAGATACTGACAGCACTCTTCTGTACATTAACACTATATATCTTTCATCACTCACACAAAACTTAACCCGCACCAGTTCCAAAACAACTGTTGAACATTTTAGTCTATCTTAAGATCCTGTTCTGGTTACGCAGACACCTCTTGATAGCTTCAACAATATGAAAAAGTTTAAGCCCTTCAGTTTCCTTGCAGTTTACACCAAAACTGAACAGCTAGGTAGCTGTAGGCTTTGGGACTGTGCTTGGAAGACACCTGCCATCTTCATACCTTGAACTGGTTGATAAAAGGAGCTATATTAAATCCAAGAGTTGGTTCTGTTCCTTGAACAGCACTCTCCAGCAACAGAGACTCCGATTCTACAAGCATCCCGTACACCAACACATATTGTGGGAAAATCTTTCCTCCGCTGTGAAGTAAACATCTGTAAAACAAGAAAGATTTCACTTCTAAAGCACATCATCTAACCAGAGTGAAAAGAAACGTGTTTAAGAAAGGCACACCAGTTCTTGCTCTAAAGTCAAGTGCTCATATGCATTTGAGTTCAATCCCATTTGACCAAAGAGCTTTATCACAAAAAAAAGGGAAAACTCACATAATACTAAAACTATGGAACTGAGTAATGTTCCCAATGTGATATTTCAAGATGGAGATGGCAGGATTTATTCATAGCATCAGCATTTAATACTGAAGGTCTGGCAGAAATGCTTAATAAAACTGGAAGTCAGGAAGTATGTGCTGTTGGAGGCACTGGTTAAGGGGGGAGCATACCTAAAGGGAAGCAAAATCTAGTGGGAATTTAAGCCATCCTAAGTGTGTAACTAAAGCTGGCAGCAATACAGGGGACAGCATTTTTTCCTGAAAAAAAACCACCTGAGCCTTGCTTGGTCTTTTGCTATAGAACATCCCACTGCTGAGAGCAGCAACACCACAGCAGCTTTCATTCACTCTAATATGAAATACCTACAAGTCAATACAGATTGTTTAAGGTTTCCAACAGCAAGCCTCCTGGGTAGCTAAGTGGTGCACTATTGGATGTGTTTTCATGGCAACAAATTGGAGTCTGCAAATTTCATGGTTGGACTCTATGACCACAAAGGTCTTTCCAACCATGTGATTCTCTTTTCTTCTGATTCTAAATGACAAAAGTCAGAGTAATTTCCCATTTGTTCCTACAGCAAAAAATCTTTCAACTCATTCAAAGATTCATTACAAACTTAGAAAATGTAATGAATATAAATAGTCTGGAATATTTTGCCATCACCAAAAGCATGAAGATGAACCAAGAAGATTTTCTAGTACCACAAAAGGGGCTAAAGCTCATTTCACATCTACTTTTTAGTTACCCATTTCAATTATTTTACTTCACTTGCCCTGCACTCCTTCCCACCTCTCCAGCCAGCTTTTTTGCTGCGTCCTTGGCTGTTGTAACACCACGTGTTTGTCTTCTAGCAGTACCAGTTTGTTCCAACAACAGTTTGAATTCAGGCTTTTCCAACCTTGCACTAAAAGCTACCTTAGTTGTTACTGAGATGTTTGCTCTCCTGGGAACTTTCGACAATACCAAAGCAATAAAGACTTCCATTCATCTTCTTGCATACAAAATATAAAGAAGTCCACAAAAGTGAAATCTTAAAGATACACATATACAATGCTCACAAAACAAAAATTCTGGGAGGTTCAGTCTGTTCAGAAAATCAGCTTTTCATGCTCTACAGAACTAACATTACGGTAATTTTGCAGTTAGAAGGAATATTTTCTCAAAGTTTTTTGATAACTATGGACTACTAGGAATATTTTTGTCCATTTATACTGTACCTTGATATCGCAGCCTTTTCCATCACCTCCTGCTGGATCAAACCTGACTTCTCTACAACATCCAAGATAATAATACTCCACAATTTGTCTGATTTGGGTCTCTGTAGCACCACACTTTCATCTTCTAAGTGGCTGAGCCAGAACTCTAATGTGTCCTTAGGGAAATGGTTAGCTTCTGAAATTACATTAAGCGCTGCCTGGTGCTGTTCTTTCTCAATAGAACTGTAGGCTCTAACTGGTCCGAGTTTGCCAGCTATAATTGGCAGGATGGAGAAGCCTTCAGACACATCTAAAACGTACAGAGGATCAGGAGCCACATCAAGAGCACTCTTGTTCTGACTCTCTTGGAGGTTCACCCCACTGCCATGTCCATCAACATCCATGGACTGCAAGTCTTTACTTGGATTTAATGACAACAGCACTTTGCCTATGGCAGCTTTAAAACATTCATGGTACGGTCCATTGTTCAGCAGGGCTATTTCTGTGGATTCCAACACACATACTTGACTGTTGCCATCCTGTCTGCTGGTCGTCTGAAGACCAGCCAAAGCACTACATAATTCAGCCTCATTGCGTAAAGTCAGCATGTCATCTCTGTCACTGAAGTCCATCCCACACTCTGAAGGCACAGAGGAGACCTCCTGGATCTGCAAGTAGCAGTCTTGGCAGCAAACTTCCATCACCACAGTGTCTCCAGTCTTCACAGAATAATCTTGGCAAAATAGCACAAAAAAAGTCATGTCAGTTACTTTTCAGCAATCACAGGTGAAGCAGCCATACACTAGGAAAAAAACCCCAAACACATTGTCTCATTTCTTCAGGAGTTGTTAGGAATGTGTAGGAAAGAATTGTTTCAGCCTGTAGCCCACAAGCTGGAATCTGCCATTGCGTGTTAACATCTGCCTTGAACTGTTCCACACTAGGCAAATTCCATTAATTCTCTAAATAAGCCCTTCTATGAGAAAGAGATATTACTTTAAGTGTTCTGTCAACAGCAGAGCAGAACAAAAACATACTAGTAAAGAAATTACTTTTGCTTTAAACTGCAAATACTAAATATTTACATTTTAATACCTTATGTAGACAAAGATAAATTTGTAGTTAAATGGAAAATAGTATCTACAGTTTAGAAGGGGTAATTGATTCAAAGAAAGTTTTATTGGAACACATACGATGTACAGCTCAACATGGTCTTTGGACACTCTCTGTGTATGTTCTAATAAAGTAAACCCACCAGGATTTCAAAACAAAAAAGCTATCATTTGAGGAACATTTATTTAAATGGCAGCGTAGGCTAAATGAGTTTCTTCTTCCCTCCTCTATGCTCTGAGCGTGACAGAGCACTGGAACAGGCTGCCCAGAGAGGCTGTGGAGCCTTCCTTCCCTGAAGCTATTCAAACCCCACCTGGATACCTTCCTGTGCTGAGGTGAACCTGCATTAAATGGGGGGTTGGACTGGATGACCTCCAGAGGTCCCTTCCAACCTCAATCATTCTGTGATTCTGCAATTCAGCTGAACGAGACCACGGCACAGCAGCCCCTACTGCATATTGACAGTAAATTAGGAGAGGCTGTGGACTACCCTTACAAAGGCCTTACAAAGATAACTATCCACACTAGAAAGCTGGGTAATTACCAACTGTATGAGATTTAACAAGAGCAACTGCCCGATTCTCAACCTGCGATGGGGTCATCCTGGTTATACATATAAATTAGGGGCCAAGAGGCTGGAGAGCAACCCAGTGGAAAGATATCTGGGGGGTTTCATTGATAGCAAAGAATATGAGCCAACAGTGTGCCCTGTCAGGCAAAACAGCCATCCATGTCACAGGGCACATCAAGCACAGTACAGCCAGTCAGTTGAGGGAGGCAACTGTCCCACTCTACACTGCACTGGTGGGGCCCCATCTTGAGTACTGTGTGCGATTTTGGGCATCTCAATATAAGAACAGGAAATTATTAGTGTGTCCAGAGAAGGGTGACGAAGACTGAAAGAGGGCAAGACTTAAGAGAGGTGGCTGAGGTCACTTGACTCGTTCAGCTCAGAGAAGGTTGAGGAGTGACCTTGAGCAGTGTACAGCTTTCTCAAGAGGGGTAGGGGAGGAGGAGGAGGCACTGATCTCTCTCTCTCTGATGACCAGTGATAGGACACAAAGAAATGGAATGAAGCTGTGTCGGGGGAAGTTCAGACTGGACATTTCTAGGAAAAGGTTCTTCACTGACAGGGTGGCTGGTCACTGGACCAGGCTCCTCAGGTAAGTGATCAAAGCACTAAGGCTGTCAGAGTTCAAGGAACATCTGGACAACACTCTTGAATCATGTGGTTTAGTTTTAGATAGTCTTGCAAGAAGCAGGGAGCTGGACTCAGTGATCCTTATGGGTCCCTTCCAACTAGCAATATTCTATGATTCTGTGACACAAGAAAACAGAAAAGAGGTGAACTGAGAGTAGAGGCTGCTGGAAATAACACTGGCACTGTGTGTAGAAAAGCATTCAAGTACAGTCCAAAATGGAGGAAAGGAGTAGGTGGAAATGTTTAATTCTGGTTTTGTGACAGTAGCACCTACCAACTCCTCCCTCCCTTTCCCTAGTCACATCTTGACTAAGTAAAGCCAGTCAGTGGCTTCAGTTTCTGGAGTTGATCCATGATGCATTTAATTCAGTATAGAAAAAAAAACCAATGAAAAGCTTCCTCCCAGAACTTTAAGCAGAGAACCATGAACAAGACCTGATGCAGGGACTGTGCAGTACAGTCCAGGAATCACCTCACTGCTTCTTTCTGTTGAACTGCTAAAACTATTTACTGCCACTTCCTAATCTCTGAGATAACCTAAATGAAACCAAATTAATGCAAAACAATAAGAAAATCCAGAGGACCTACCAAGGAGCCCCTGCACAGGATAGACTGCCTGTTCCCAGCAAGTTTCCTCACTGGGACTTGTAGACAGAGCATACTCATCATCAAGCTGTAGTACAAACCACACCACAATAGCATCTAGTATTCCTCCTTCAATGACCGGCAGGCTGAGCTTCCAGGACTTTCTATCTGCAAGGCTTTTCAGCTCCTGAGCAAAGCAGAAAGAGACAAGTGTGAGAGAGTGTCTTTCAATAAAAGATGTTTTTTATTACACTCAATAAGTCACTCATATTTCTGCACCAATCCATAAGGACATCCAACAGAAACCTGAAGTTAATAAGTCACTACAACGCCAATTATCGTTAGTACTCAGTGGCATAGGAACTCACTTCCCACATGCAGTACAGTTATGCACATCAGCCATTGAACACATCTATTTCTAAGAACATACTTATTTAAAAACACTGGAAACCGCAAGAAAGGCTGTAAGCCGGCAAGGCTTGCTTTAGGAGAAGTAATAAAACCAGAGCCAGTCTCCTGGGCTGGATTCAAGCCAATGTTTAGGCACATGCTTCACTTAAAACCTGTGCTCAATCTGTTCCACAAACACTGTATGTAAGCACTGAATTTGCTCAAACAGAGGTTTGGCAAAATCATTATCAAAACACTAAGTCAAACACCTTTAGGCATATTTTCTCTGCTACCCGGGCTACTGCCTTTGTGTAAAGGTTCAAGCATACGCAATTCCACTGCTGGGAAGAACTAAGATCTCCCCTAAAGCAATAAGGTTATAAATTCTACAGTACTGCTAAAATGTTTTGATTACTTAACAGAAACTGGGTCTTCTTCCACGTACAATGTATTTACCTCAGTAATTGCCTTTTGCTACCAACATTCATAACCATAAAAGGCCCAACTCTAATGTAGGCATTTCCAGCATAAACCAGTTAGAAGGAGGTCTATCGCAAAGGACCAAAGATTCTTAGTCACAAGCCTTCTACTTGGTAACAGCCTCACCTAAACATTTATCAGCTTCCTAATCTGGTTACGTCAACATTTGTCCTCTCTAAATTTCAATCTTCAAACACACAGGGCTAGCCACTTTTTCCATACATCCTCAACTGAAGAAAAGAAAGAGTAGTAAGTTAAAGCTTTGTTGGCACTAAGCTCTGTGAAGCAAGGGAGCAAAAGCACAAGGATGCATCTGTTTCTCAGTTTCTGGGAAGATACAGCTGTTCAGAACTGTATTCAATACTAAAAATATTCTTCCTGATAATCCCTCAAAAGCAGCAGGCCCAAGTTTCTCACCCACTAGTTTCAGTAGTTGTAGTGTTATATCCCTATCTTGCAGCACACAACACTTAAAACTCACTTGAGCTTTCTCCACTTCTCTACCATGCTGCTTATCCCATGTTTATTCCTCACATTTGTCAGCTGCATAAACCTTTTTCTATTATTTATGACAATTACAGACACAAACAGCTCTAGCACATCAGGATGGTGATTCACTAATTAATGTGGTTAAAGAGACAGTAAAGAAAACGTAGCGATGCAGGAATAGGCAGTAAAAAAACCAAATGATGCTACATTGCATATATCTTCTGAATGAGTAAATGATAACTCACATTAAAAAGTGGTAGTGCAAATAGAAGGAAAAACTACAAAAAACTACAATTATCAAGTCTCTGAGACTTGATCCAGAATTTCTCAAATATTCCACACAGTAACTGCTGACGAAGATCAGAGCCAGAATCTGTAACTGTTGGCAAGAGCTTGGTTCCTTTAGGGCTTAACAGTGAGACTGAGCTTTAATTACTGGCTGCTGAGGTAAACACTTCCACTCCCAGTGGCACTGACCTGCTGCCAGCAAACAAGCACAAAGGTAGTAACTGGCTAGGTCCAAGTTTCTGCAGCCTGTAATTATCGCCACATCTCCTTCCCCTGCCTCGGAGGAACTAAGCTGCTGCTGCTAGTACTAATAACCACAGCAGTAGAAGTAATGAACATAACTCAGTCTTTTTTAGAAAAATCTTGACTTATTATGATTATTACTCTGCTCTGTACTGATGTGTCTAAAGCCTCCAACAGCTCAGTTTGAGAGATGCTGTTGTACTATATTTTAAGTCCTTTTCTTAGTTCTGTCAACTTAGGTCTAGATAATTAGTACAAGCAAAATAAAACCCATATCCCTCTCATTCTTTGAAATACAGGTTTAGAAAATGGGTCTTTGAAATTATCTTAACAGTGCTAAATGCTTTCATATCTGAATTTCAATCTTTAGTAGGTAATTCTGCTGCTGTGTGTAAGTATAGGAGGGTTTTTAGTACAACAGGAACACAGACAGTTTTTTTAATCTGCACTGATTGAACACTGAAGTGTACCAATGACCAAAAAAAAAAACACCCCAAATAACCCACCCAGGTTGAAAGAACCTATCAGTGTTTGGAACTGCCATATTTGCCCAGTGACAAAGTAACAACAAACAGCAACTAGTGATTCCAAATAAATTATTTAGCTTTCTTCCCTTTACTTATTGGTATCTTACTATTTCATGACAGGAACACTCCAATTTGTCTAACTGAAACTACAAACGAGGAGTTTTGAAACACTGTTTAAAGAGTAACACAGTTCTTTCCTCCTTAAAAATGATCTTCACAATGTCTGCCAGCAAACAGGTGTGTAAGAGCTGGCATCTTGGAGAAAAGTAATAGTTTTTTATTGATGCTATCAGCAGAAGCAAGGTAAGGTCACAGAGAGATCACTCCCAGTACGATACTGAAGAGCATGGTCTTATTCCATATTTAACCTCAGGATGTCAGAGAAGCCAAGTAGGAAAAGCTACTGATTCAGACACTGGCCAAGCCATAGCCAGGAGTAATTTCATTTTTATACCACACTCCGTTGCAAGCTCTGACTCACTGCTAACTTCTGACCACAGGTCAGTGAGCAAGAAACACACCAGAGATCAGATGCACCACCTTTTCAGCATGCTCAGCTTTGAGTGGCCTTACAGTTCAGGCCTATTCAGTATATGCATACAAATGCATTTTGTGCAAAACACAGAACATAATACTACAATATTTTAGAATATCACATTATGAAAATACCACAAAACATCAAGAGCTGAAAAGTGGAACAGAACTGGTTGAATATGATAATTTCTTAATCTCCCCTTCTCTTGCACACTTACCCATCAACATTTACAGACATTTTTATGCCAGAGATAAAATAAATCCTTGCTCTTTTATCCTCAAGAGTCTGTTGAAGACTAACTTTAGATGAGTAAACTAATTCAGTTCCACAACTGCATATATCATTTACAAAAGGATTACTGCATTCCTTCTTCCCCTCCCTGAACTAATCCTGGCAGTTGTTCGATCCCACGGTGAGGCACTTTAGTTCTCTCAACTATGTTCAACAAATGAAAAAGTTCCACCTTCAAAATCTCATAGAGATCACTCGATGAATCACTTCGCCACACAACAAGAGAAGTATCAAAACTAGCAGACTATTTCAGGGCAGCCCTGCCAAATTTGCATTTGTGAACTGTTCTGAAATTGAACCTGGAAAGCAAATAAGATTATGGGGCTTTCATTATTCATAAACAGATTATTTATAAAGGATATAAAAAATCCCGATTACCTGCAGATTGTTGAAATCTACTGTCACTACTTGACACGGTTCTGTCAGAGGCACGTAACCTCCAGGAATACGACTGAGCTTCTCTGTGGTGTAAGGTTCAACAGTTTCCTCAGAACCAGCAGAAGCATATGTTGGGCTGAAGAACTGCACTGAATTTGGCAAGTGCACACCAGCTATTTCATGCGTTCCCACTCTGGAAGTAGAGGAAAAAAGGAAGAAATGAAACTAAGAATGCAAAGGCTGACTAAGTATTTAAAGGGTAAGAATAAAAAAATCCTGTGGGCTTTTTGTTATGTTCAGAGCAGCTCTAAAGCACAGAAAACATAATTACTTCCAAGAATCAGAATTGAATGGTATCACTAGAAAATGGAAAAAAAGCCCAATACATCCTCTGACCAAGGTCACAGATTTTTGCCCCTTTAAATACAATTCCTTGAGTCTTGACAAAGAATTAGGAAGAATACACCCTATGATAATAAGAATAAAGTGCTGTTGTCTCCATACAGTGATACTGTTCTAAAAGATGAGAATAAAGATGAATATGAAAACCAATACACAGTCAGAACTGGCCTCAGCAGAGAAACTGTGCTGTGTGCTACATTAGAATTAGGCAAGGCACATATTCAGAAAGATAATGCTAGGTGGGTTCCTTAACAGCTGGGCTTTACAGAATCCTGTCCCTCATCTTCTGAAAGGGTTATATCAAGCAATGAGTTAAGAAGCAGATTATAAAAAGGTAAAATGAGGATAAAGGCTAAGTGTTAATCCAAAAATTTCCAATACAGATACTGAGAAGTAATTCTGCTATTAAGGAATTAAATTTCCTCAGTATGCATTAAGGCATAGATTTCAGCATAAATGAAAATCCAGAGTTTCTGATGAAGTGATCAGGAAAGTTTGAACCACAAAAGTAGAAGGGAGGGTGTGAGGAAGAGCCTGAAAAAGGGGAAGCGAGGGTGATTTCAGAAACCTGTTTAATGAAACAGGTTATCAGCCATTCAAAAAATAAAGAGAACGGTAAATGAAAAATCCCCAGTTAGGCCCATCAGTCACACTTCTCAAACCACAAATATGGGCTTAAACCGTGCTAGAGTCTAAACATACCTGTGATGTCTACGTATCTCTTTGCATTCCACTGCCATCCCAAATATTGTTGCACTTGCAGGAATAACTCTGCCATAACTTCCAGCACTGACATCTTGATTTCTAGGCTTTAAAAATATAAATAACAACATGCAATAAGACAGTGACCTATTTCTACCACTGCTGCATAGCCTAGGTTACATATTAATGAGCCATTCAAGATTACATTTGAAACATCAGCAAATTCTTAGTGAATAGTAAAGTTTCTGGTCTTTGTCGTTCCAGCTGACCATGAAAGAAGTTTCTTAAATACTGTGTCTCAATATATGAATACTTCAGCTTTATTTTTCAGTCTAGTACTTCATCTGTGTACTTATAAAAGTGTTTTTAATTCGTATTTTGTTAGAATACATTGAAAAAACAGGGCCTGTCCTCCATGCATCATTCCTATACTTAACACTAGGGGTCATCAGTTTCTGTTAAATATAATAGAACAAGCTTTCAGCCAGATAGGATTTCTTTAAAAAAATGTTGGAATCAAAGCAACATCAAAATAAAAGAAGTCTTTATATTTCATAAGACTTAGAGATTAACCCATGCAAGGCTCCTTGTCATACTACTTTGCTTAACGTATGCTAGGTAAATAGCAAAATAGATAAAGTAAAATCCAAGAGACCCAGTGGAATTGTTCAGTCTTCAAAAAAAATTCCAAGTTAGAAAAAACAAATTAAGAGCACAAGTACATGGCATATTTAGCCAATTATAACTGATCGTTCCCTAGTGTCATCATGAGAGGTAATTCTACTGTAGTATTTTCTGCTTAGCTTGACACAATTTTCTGCTACGAGTTGATATCCCAAAGCACCCAAGGTTATAATTCAAAGTAGCAGGAAAAAAGTGCCTTTAGAACACCCATTTGTGTAATTTACAAAGCAGGGAGTACAGAAGCAAAAAAGAAAAGGGAATGAACAGCGATCAAGAGCGAACCATCTCTGCATGCTGGAAGGTTACATCAGGGAAATGTGCACTTCAAATACTCTCTATTCAGAACACTACCTCATATCACCTACCTTTGGCTGTAAAAGTAAATGTTCCCAAGCATGGATCAAGCTCTCTACAATTCCTTCTCCAAATAAACCAGCATCAACTGTTTCTGTGACAACCAACGAAACTCTAGATAAGAAATAGGACACAATGAAATATAACGTATAATACATTCGTGTTAACAATCATTCTTCTAAAGAAAAAAAAAAACAAAACACAGCACACCATTCTGAACTTGGAGCAAGAATTTCTAGTGTTCTGAAGTTTCACTACAGATGGGCAATTTAATTCTTCCATCAATAACATATTTTGAATTCTTTTTAGAAGTTATTCAAGATGCAGATAAAAGAGAATAAATATTGAGCAACAGTTTACCATAAAGCTTCTTGATCAGTGTTCATAAATAAATTGTGTGGGAAGACTCTAGCCAAAACAGGAAGATGTTTCAGCCTGGGCACACAGCCAATGATACTGCAGAATATGAATTTTGTCTAAATCTTGTGCAAAAGTATGCATCCCTGAATGTGTTTTAAAAGGAATAAAAAAACCCCCAAACCAAACAACCTATAATCAAAGCCCAATTAAATTACTGTGCAAAGTAACATACCTTAGAATTGTAAATCCTTTGACTTAAACTAGAACACAGATATGGCACTGTAAGACATTTTCAGAACAGTTTACTCCTGAGAGGTGACATCCAATAACTCATCATATACGCTAGGAACAGATATGATCAGTTACTGTAATTCAGCTAACACCTTTAGACAATGCTTGACTAGCATGCTAGCATGGGAGCTTCACCATTTCAGATTACAAGCCTGCATCATCACCAGACACTTTATTAAATGTTAGTAATTAAAACAAAAAGATTATTTCCTTCTCATGTTTAATCTGCATCCATAGTGAAGTGATAAGCCAGTCCTTTGCATGTATCAGAACAAGTAAAAATCCCTTCAGTTTCTACCTGCTAAAAATTCACAGGTCCTCCAGAACTTCTGCTGAATGGAATAGTGAGCAAGGAGAAGCAGTGTAGAACAAAAAGCCTAGATCACGTATATTGAATGCCGTAGTTCTGATTAAATTCTAATTTGTCAAGAGCAGTTCCAAGCTGCTGATTTGTCCCAGCAGCTCTTATTATGCTTTAGAAAACAATAATTAATATTGGGGGAAACAAGCTACTTGATTTTCCAAAGCATATGGATCTCTGCTACACAGACAGGCGCACAGATATGTACGTACAAACAAGAAAGCTCAACACAAAACCAGAAACCTGTTCTCATTGGACAAATTGCAATACTCTTCAACTTAATTTTAATCCAATGCCCAGAGCAACACTGAAACTCCCATAGATCTCCACCATAACAAGGTGCTGACTTTTCACAGCTTGAGCCAGCACAGCTACCAACAGCCTTCCAGATGCAAATAACCAGGAATGCACCCACATCACATGGCACCCTCTTGCCTTCAAACACAGCCGCACCCTCCTAGGGGATAAAGGGGAGAGGAAGTTTTTCCTCACTCCCTGATCAGAAGAGGCAGACAGACTTCAATTTCTGACTCCCCTGACAAACACAGAAGCTGAGAGAAATTGCAGGGGTGTAGTATTATCCCAGAAACAGTCTTTCTTTGCATACCTCCATGCTGTTCAGGGGCTGCAGAAGTCNTCCCAGAAACAGTCTTTCTTTGCAGGCCCTCTTGCATACCTCCATGCTGTTTAGGGGTTGCAGAAGTAAGTCACGACTTGTTAAGTATAAAAGTGTGTTAAAATTACTTTTATGATAGAGCAATCTAATTCCTCTTTTCTTTTTGCTGCAATATAATTTACACATGCCTCAAAACTACCACTATCAAAAAATGGAACTCCTTAGTTTATGAAATTGTTGACCTACCATACAAATTAGTACCATTTAAAAACATTTTATCATTTCTGATAACATTTCTCCATAAAAACATAAAAAATACAGAGAACCATCTCACATTATGGTTAATATCATAGCCAAAGTTATTTCCTGCTGAGTTCACAGGGTATCTTCTACTTTCTTGAAATTAATACCAAATTAAAAATGCTATCACAACAGAGCACAATAACGTACCTTTCCGGTATATGCTTTGGAATTTCTATATCAAGTGATTTCAAATGCAGAAGATTGATCTCTCTGTCCATTTTATTTGCTGCCACCACATCACGTGCAAGTTCATACATTGTTTTTGATAATTCACAGGCATAGACAGAAGATGCTCCTGCCTTTTTTGCAAACATACTGAAAAACAAGAATCAGGGCTTTATAACATCCAGATTAAATAATTTTAGGTAAAATATCAGCACATACTGAGTATTTTTCTAAATTCTATCTCTGCATCTGCTTCACACTTCTGAGAAAACAGTTCAAGTCCAAAGATCATCATTAAGTGATTATCTCATGTGGACACTGACATCACACAAATCATTATCCTCATGATACGCTATCACAAAAAAGTCCATCAACCCAAAAAACTATACAGGTAGCAAAAGGATACTCCGCAGCTATACTAAATCCACTCTTCACATACATTACATCACTTTCTACACAAAATGCCTTTCTGTGAAACAAAAAAATGGGTTCCAAAAATTACTACTAGACACTAACTTTAAAGACTCAGGAGCTTCTGAAAACTTTGCTTCCTTTAAATTCTGTCTCAACAACGGCATGAGGTTTTTTTTTTACTAGCTGACAATTTTTGTTAGATATATTTCTTGTAGTTCATGTTAAATACACATTTATGACACACCTCAAGATTCCTGTTCCTGTTCCAATATCAAGGACAGATTTGCACCCTGAGCGGACTGCGTTCTCAATTGCTTTTAGGTAAGTAAGATTCCTCTTGGCATCATTGAGCATGATGAAGTGCCAGCGTTCCACAAGCCAGTTTGCAACACGGTAAAAATTCTCCTTGGCATCAGCAAAGTCTGGGTTAAGCTTCACTGCTTTATGGAAATATCCAGCTGCTTCATCTCTAAATCCCATTCTAATAAAATGACAAATAAACAAAAAAGCATGCATTCAGCTGTCAAGTGTCTGTAAATATCTGTAGATTTGTAAGGACACCTATTAACAGTTAAGACAATGGAAATACTTTGCATTAGTTAGCAATGTTTCTAAATATAATCTTTCTATGACCTATGATGAGGAAAAACTGTTTACAGCTCTACATCAAATCACTTCAAAATGCAAAGGTAATCAAAAAACCACCATAATGCACACCAATCTTCACCTGCTCCTATACCCTTTAACAAACATGTTTTACAAGAACTTGCTGCAACAATACAACAGCAGCAACTTTGTAACTGAGTCTCACAGGTTTTCAATTCAAGAGAACGCTTCAAATCCCAAACCAATACTGGAACAGGCTGTAAACCAAAGAACTTTTGAACTGTCAATGCTTGCATTAAGTGAAACTAAATCATGAATTCTCTTAAAGTTTTTGATACCTGTAGCACATTCCTAAATCATATAGTGTTGAAAAAAAAACCCCAACATCTATGAAATGCAATAAACATGTATTGTAATACAATGCTGGGAGAGTTGTTCCTTAAGACAAATAAAATAATAGCAAAAAGCAAACCTAATAAAAACTATCCGGATCTAGGACCTATGATTTCAATCTTAAAATTTGAGACTCAGAAGACTTCAGAACCATGTGCAACAGCAAAGCACCATATTTAGCACTGGAGAAAGTAAGAAAAGAACACTTTATACTAATAAAAGCCTAAGTTCAAATGATTTACATGGTACAGTATACAAGACCAGTTTCTTCACTTCAGTAGTCTGTTATACATCACTTTGAGATGGATCAGAATTAAAAGACAGTATTCAAGGTAGTATCTAACAGGAAAAAAAACTACTTAAAGAATTGTAAGTTAACCACAACTACAGTTAAACATAGCAACTGAACAACTTTGGTCTCTTTTCTGTTTTAAGTAATTCCTTAATAAACTCAAAAAAATAAGTGATAGCAGCACTTTTAAATCTTTACTTCAGCAAAAGTGCTTTTACTTGCTTTTTAACTTCTGCTGTGACTATCAACGTTTATTTTAGCATTGGTCACTATTTTAAGCTGACAAACAGATCTGAAGTTCAACAGTACATGCTACACTGCATTAAGCACATCCTTGCATTTACTTCTTTTAAGCACATATTACACGCTCTGCTGAACTGGGTATTGTTTATTAACATACAATACTAGATGTGAACCTTAAAAAAACTGAATAAATCTACAAACCTGAAAAGATGTTCTCCCATGCTATTACATATCACTTCATCATTTGGATACAGTTCGAGTGCTTGTTCGTAACAATTGAACAGATCTTGAATCCGCGCCAGAGAATCTAGCTCTTCTGCCCATTTAAAGAGAGTAAACTGAAATGTTTCCTAGAAAGTAAAACACAGATCGCAGAGTTGCTGGCAGTTAACAGAAACAGGGAACTGAGCCCTGAAAATTTCTAGAGGTATTCTGATATGCACCTCAACACATGGATTTCGTTACGCGGCAGCATACAATTGTTTGCTATCATCCCAAATTATATGGCTGTCTTGAAGAAGCTGAGCTAAGCTATCAGATACACACATGGAACATCACCCAGCAGCACATACAGAGAGCCTGTATGTATATTAATGTCTGCTGTACTACAAATCAATACTAATGAGGCTTTATTTTCAATAAGCAAATTTGACATGCAGACTAAAAGAAAGTTTATCAATTCCCTTCCTATAGATACTTACAGCTTATTAAACAAGGTATTGGCTGTCTCCATTACTATTGTTTTCTCCTCTTATTTTGAAGGCCAAATACGAAAATCAGTTACATATAAAAATTACAAACACAAACTGTCACAAAGCCTGAAGAGGAATACAGTAAATAAAATTTTTTCAAGTAATTCAAAGAACACTTACTTTGACACTAGTTTTTAACTCGGGAGCTAGATTTAGTACCAGGAGATAGTGAGCATATGCAGTTCCAAAATCCTGGTCCTCCAGGCAATGCTGTGCACTCTGCAAAGACCTTGAAACCAGCTCCCGCCTGCTGGCTTCTCGACCACCTCTGTGGTTACAATGAAATTTCGAGCTGGAGTTGGGCATTCTGAAGGATGTAAATGCTTGCTTTTCCTAAAACAAAAAGGTGAACAATGGGCCAAAAAGGCTGCAGGCAAAGCTGACAAACTACATGTTATTTTTTACTAGCACTAGTTAAGGTATCCTCACTCCCTCCAAAACCTAAGTATTAAAAAATATGCTTATCTTTATAGCACCTATAATTCCATTAGCTTTA
This sequence comes from Piaya cayana, assembly GCA_013389865.1. NCBI lineage: Eukaryota > Metazoa > Chordata > Aves > Cuculiformes > Coccyzidae > Piaya > Piaya cayana. The sequence goes on along the minus strand of WAAB01019472.1, from coordinate 48,538 downwards.
AAATGAGTGTTTACCATTCAAAAGTTAAGCATGCTTTACATTTATACTAGACTAGGTCCAGGAAGCAGTTTATACTTCGCTTTTTAAAGTTCGTTTTTGCAATACATATTCTAGCATGTCTCTGACCAAAGAGCCTTGTGCACCGTAAGTTCATGCACTCTCAAGTTTCATAATCAACCAGAAAATTTGCAGGTTGAAGCTTTTCCACTTCAACAACAGTATCTTCAGAAAAGCCTCCCAGAAAAAGAGCTAACGAGCTCACAGGGTTTATCTTAGCCAAGGCAAGATGACTATTTTTCTTCTTAAAGAAAATATAAGTATTATCAAAATATACTTTTTTTTAAATAACTGCCTTAGGTACCACTTTAATGCTTACCTATATAAGGGGGCCTAATATTGCCTTTGCAATTTTCAGATGTATCCTAAAGCTGAAGAAAGCCGACGTTACATGGACTGCAAGAAATACAGCAACATCACAACTAGGCTTTTATTTTTGATTTCTTTTTTACAAAAAACACCCCAAACAGTCACTACCCACACCTCATCTAAGCACCAGGAACTCACACAGGGGCACCAGAAACCAGGAAGCATGTGAACCCCACTGCCACGCAGGACAAGGGGACAAGACGGGGGAGACGAGGTGGGGGGACTAAGTGGGGGGTAGGACGAAAAGGGGGAGACGCCCACAGGTGTAAGATGAGGGGAAGAAGGTGAGGGCGAGGGGATGTGGGAGTCGAAGGGGGGCGACAGGAGGCGAACGAGGGCAGTACGAAGGCAGAAGGGAAGACAAAAGGAGAGGGGACGTGACGGAGGAGAGGAGGCGGACGACGGGGCAGAAGGGAACGAGGGGACCAGAGACACGAGGGTCCCGGCTCCGGTGCCGGAAAGCCCCGCAGGCCGCGCTGCCACCGGACACCGCCTCACTCGCGGGACAAGCTCCTGGGCCACGAGGATGGTGGCATAGGGTGAGGAGGTTCCCGTGCGGCCGGCCGCTCCTAGGGCCGTCACCTGCCGGGCGGAGAACGAGACTCCGGGAGAAGCAGCGCGGGCCCGTTTGGCCGCCGCCATCTTGGTTCCGGGCGGAAGGCACCGCGCATGCGCTGCGCAGCAAGGAGGAGGGAAAGAGGGAAGAAGAGAAAAGGAAGCGGGTGGGCGGAGCCTGAGGAAAGGCCCAGCAGCCGCCATCTTGGTGCTGGGCTGAAGGCACCGCGCATGCTTAGCCCCGCAGGGGCGATGAGGCGGAGCCCGAATGGGGTGGGGTGGAGCCAAATGGAGGTGGGTTCTGTGCGGGGCGGGGCCTATGTGTGGGGAGTCTGATTGGGCGTCGTCTGGATGGAGCGGAGCCTGGATTTGACCGTGGAGCCGAAGGGGCGGGGCCTGATCTGGGGCGGAGCCGAGGGGGTGGTGCAGGGCATCTGGTGGGGCAGGGCCTAGAGAGGGGGCGGAGCTTGATGTGGGCGGGGTCGGATGTGGGGCGTGGCAGTAGGGGGCGTGGGTTTGCTGGGGCCGGTGACGTGTCCGCTCCCCGCGGGCGGAGCTGGGTCCGGCTCGCCTCGCCCCGGGGGCGGGGGGGGCAGAGCCCGAATGAAAAAAAACCAAAAAACTGCTTTCATGGATCGTGGAATCACAGAATTGAGTTGGAAAAGATCCACAAGGATCATATAGACTCATAGAATGGTTTGGGTGGGAAGGGACCTTAAAGATCATCTAGTTCTAGCTCCCCCTGCCGTCGGCTGGGACACGTCCCACCAGACCAGGCTGGCCAAAGCCCCATTCAACCTGGCCTGGAGCACCCCCAGGGAGCACCCCTGGACAACCTGGGCCAGCACCTCACCACTCCCATAGTGAAGAAATTCATCCTTATGTCTAGTCTAAATCTGCCCCTTTCCAGTTTATATGCATTCCCCCTCGTCCTATCACTACAAGCCTTTGTAAACAGTCTTAGCCCCTTCAGGTACTGGGAGGTCACTATAAGGTCTTCTTGGAGCCTTCTCCAGGCTGAACAGCCCCAGCTCCCTCAGCCTGGGTAATCGAGTCCCGCTCCTGTCCCTGCCCAGGAACAGCCCCAGCATTCACACCGTGTGTCTGAGGGCGTTGGCCAAATGCTTCTGGAATGTCGTCATTCTTGGCACCATGGCTGCTTTCCTGGGGAGCTGTTCCAGTGCTCCACCACTATCTGGGAGAAGAACCTTTCCCTAATATCCAACCTAACCTGCCCCTGGCACATCTTCCTGCCATTCCCTTGGGTCCTATCATTGGTCACCAGAGGGAAGAGAATGGTTTGAGTTAGAAAGAACCTTTAAAACCCTACCCCCATGCCACCTACCAAAGCCCCCAAAGGCCTGTTTATACAAATCCAATGCTCAAAGTCCCCCCTAGCTAATACAATTGCTACACCTATCTAATATGTATATTCATTAGGTTACACAATTCTACTTTAGCACAAAATTGCTTATCACCTTTCCATGTCCTTAGTTAGGATAAGGATGTCTTTCAAGTAATCCTTAAACAATCACAGCTTCTCCCTATCTGATATCCTTTTCCTCATTTCAACACACCTATTCAACCTTGAATAGATTAACTACTGAGTTCATAATTTTCTCAAGACTAAGCGTCTATCGCCCCGAACAGAGGCCAGGATGTTTATATAAGATGTTACATGTCTGCATCTCTGAGCAAATCTCAGGAGGTTTGTGGGAGTTAAACAAAGTACAAAATACATTCTTCTTATCCCTTTGGGTAACACTACCACCTTAAATGTTTACTGACACAGTTTATGATCTGCATGCTGTGCAAGAACTGCCTACGAGTGCCCTCTAGTTACCGTGTTCCTAAAAATTATTTTTAATTCCATTGTTGGCAAGTCCCAAGAATGACATTGGAGAACACTCATGCTACCTAATTTTAACTCAAAAAAGTCTAAAGTCTTGGGCCTTTCGCTAACAACTCTATGCTGCAGCAACAGGGATTGTGAGGGGCAAAATTCAGAGCTTTACACCTCTAGTCCCTTAACTTGTTCCCTGCCATGCCTACAACACCACTCACCTCCTTTCTCTGTGGAGCTGGGCAGGCTGCCTGTTCTGAGAAATAACCACATGCAGGGCCCTAGAGTGTAGAAAAGGCAGGGTTCATTTGGTCTTGTCCTACTTCTGGGACAAAACCAGGCCACGGCATTGTTCACTCATTATGAAATGTTTGAAAGCTGTTCATCTTCACTTTCCTTCTCTAAAGCCTGAATGCTGTTCTTCTAGGCTTTCATAGCTGTGGCTATTCTATATGCCTTTATTTTGAGAAACAAAGGAGTACGACTTTAAATTGCCAGGCCAACAATTTGAGCAAGATGAAAATAGCATATATGGAGGGGTCTGTGAGCCAGCACAGGCAGGACACAAGAACAACCACAAAAGCATGGATGAAGTGCACAAAGTAAATTCAGTTTCATTACCCAAAGCATCACCTGGGCAGGGGCACACAAGCAAGGTTGCAGGCACTGTGGAGGTCGGTCCATGCTAGAGGATCATGAAACCTGCTGGGTTTGCCTGTATTTCAGGGATTTGTGCAGGCATCATTTACCTCTGTGCTTTGATCTTTCCCACAGCAGGGCAGAAATCTCAAGCATGTTGGATAAAGTGCCTCTAAGTCTATCACAGGCCCATGCTATCAAAACACAGATGTTCTACTTGTCCAACATACAAGACTAAACAATAATTACTATGATATATGTGTTTTGCTAAACCTCAGCTGCAGGCCACTGGAGTGTGGTCATGATTCTTCTCGACAATCTTCTGTTATTTTCCCACAAGGGGGAACATGAACCTAAAAGTAAAGCAGTTAAATAGGAATCCATGCAAACTTAATCACCACTTGACAGTATAAGAGGGGTAAGTCCACAAACATTTTGAGAGATGTAACCCAAAGGAAAAAAAAAATAGAACAGTCAGCGTGCATGACACTAGAATCAGCTTTTGATAGAGAAAAGTTTTGCTAGGAAGCCATAGAATAAGAACTGGTAAAGCAGTTGGGCTGAAGTCCATGGGGATGTGAAAATTTTAGTGTCAGAAAGCATCAAATATTTTATAGGTGAACTGAGCTCTAAAGGAGGACGTAACATCTTATTAAATCAACTGGTATCAACAAGCACCCAAGCCTTCCTTCAGTTTTGAAAGAAAAGCTATGAACTTTAAATTGGTCACAGTTGGAAAACAAGCTTCTCTGAATTTAGCTTAATTATGCTACCCAACTACAGGATAATATATTGAAAAAGAAAATATTAGCACCTGCTGGATATGCAGAGAGAGAGAAAAAAATAAGTACAGGCAATTATGTGTGCACAGTGAGGTGTAATAGGAGAATAGGGGCTGGACTGTGCTAAATACTATAATAAGCCAGTATCTGTAGATGCGTGATTCTCCAAACTTGTTCAGCTGTAATTTTTTTTTTTTTTTTTTGGTTAGAGCAAATACCAGGTGGCTAGCATAAATGCTTTATAATGCCTACATTTAAGCATAAATTAAGTAATACTGTATGCTAATCTGACCCGATTTACATAGACATTTCACAGTGTAAGGTTTGTGGGAGAAGATTACAGAAAAGTATCAGTGTAAAAACTTTGCAACTAGTAAGAATCAGTTCAGTTCAAAAGCTGGGCAGGGTGTTTGTTATTCTCATAACTATTTAGTAGAAAATTTAGTTAAAGAATGGCCACAGAATATAATGTTTGCAAGGCTGAAAAAGCATGCAGCTGCACACTAAAATGATTTGTCAGGTAAAGCTTGTGCTGTAAAGGAGTGCTAGAAAGGAACTCCCATCTTATCAGATATATACATGATTGCCATAATAATAATAATTACATAGGTTGAGAGTAGAATAAAGAATTTTCGTCTGCATCATGGGTGGTCAGACATCAGCTTGTATTTATTTGCGTTTTTCATGGATGAGAGGAGAGGGAGCATGGAACCTCTCTCTCACACACTCACTCACACACACACATACATATATATATATATAAAAGGACCTTCCAATACCTGAAGAGGGCCTACAGGAAAGCTGAGCATGTAGTGATAGGATTAGGGGAAGTGGGTATAAACTGGAAAGGAGCAGATTTAGACTAGACATAAGGAAAAACTTCTTTATGATGATAGTGGTGAGGAAGTGGCACAGATTGCCCAGGGAAGCGGTGGCTGCCCCATCCCTGGAGGTGTTCAAGGCCAGGTTGGATGGGGCCTTGGGCAGCCTGATCTAGTGGGAGGTGTCCCTGCCCATGGCATTGGGGGTTGGAACTGGATGATCTTTAAGGTCTCTTCCAACTCAACCGAGTCTATGATTCTATGATATGCATGAGGCCCCTAACATCTTGCAAGCCAACAGTGATGACAAAGTCATGAGCAAGATGGGAGTTACAAGGAAATTATAAACTCTTCATTCTCCTAATGGAGGTGAAATGTTTAGACAAGAGAAGAAACTACAATACCTTGGAAGTAATTTTTTTTTTGTTTTAAATTTGAATGCAAGCAACTCCACATAGAATCATAGAATCATAGAATCACCAGGTTGGAAGAGACCCATTGGATCATCGAGTCCAACCATTCCTATCAAACACTAAACCATGTCCCTCAGGACCTCGTCTACTCATGCCTTAAACACCTCCAGGGAAGGCGAATCAACCACCTCCCTGGGCAACCTATTTCAATGCCTAATGATCCTTTCCATAAAAAACTTCCTCCTAATCTCTAGCCTAAACCTCATCTGGCGGAGCTTGAGGCCATTCCTCCTCTTGTCCCCTGTCACTTGGGAGAAGAGGCCAGCTCCCTCCTCTCCACAACCTCCTTTCAGGTAGTTGTAGAGAGCAATGAGGTCTCCTCTCAGCCTCCTCTTCTCCAGGCTAAACAACCCCAGCTGATGCACACAACCCAATTGTTTTACAACACTTCAGTGGAATGATTATAGGGAAATTACAGTGACTATAAACAACCACGAAAAATGTTATTCTAATTTTTATTTTGAAGGCAACTAGAGGGAAAAGGTAAACAAACTATTCATGGAAGGCATACATACTCTTGAAATGTTGCTCCAGGAATCTGAACAGAGATAAGGATTGTTTGTTATTTCTTTAAGGTGTTTTCTTAAATTCAACTCAACAGTGCTGAGTAGCATTGTAACTTCTTGGTTAAATATTAGACAATATGTATCACAGCAGATAACGTGATCACAGTAGATAACGTCATCTAGCAAGTGGGACACTTGGCTGAAAGGCTGAGAATTCAGGGTCTGTTCCTGATCTGCCTCTGCTGTCAGACAAATCATCTCCACTTTGGAGCAGCAGCTGATTCTGAGGGGCCACGCTTGTATTGAAGACTACTTTAAGGAACAATGATTACTCATGAGCCTCCATGTCAACTTTCCCTTCTTTCCACAATTGTGTTTTCTTATTTTCCTGATTTGCATGAACAATGAGGGCATTATCTTTGTCTTTGATCACAAAATTCTGTGCTCACTCACTTGAGGTCTGGCAGGTTAACACACACCTGCAGTCTGACTTCTGAAGTAGACTCTCAAGTGGATAGTTATTAAAACCTCTATATGTTTGCAAAATCAAAACCTTCCTGATACAGTGATTTTACAAACATGAGTAATTTTAAATGCAATTCCTGAAGTGCTCACCTATTTCCATAAATGTCTTCTGCAGGTCAGTGCCTGCGCTCACACAGAGGAAAGCTGAAAGTAACACTGCCAGTTACCTTCAGCTCAATCATTTCTAGAAGTCTTAGGTGCTATTTTTTTAAAAAAAGAAAGATAAAAGTACTTCTTTTTTAGTGTGAGTCTTCAAAATGTAAGTTGTATTTTAAAAGAGTGCTTTATTTTATTTCTCTGGCCAGTGCAGAGTAGGCTTAACTGTGGGCTCAATAATAATACATTTAAATTTAAATTAATCCCGGAGCTCATTGGAATCATAAAACGGAATAATAGAATCACTAGGTTGGAAAAGACCTTTGAGATCTCAACCTGTCCACTACTAAACCAGATCCCCAAGCACATTGGTCTTTTAAATACCTCTAGGGATGGTGACTCAACCACTTCCCTGCCTTTGAAAGGAGCAGGTACTAACACTAAATTTGCCAGAATACAGAAAATGAAATAGAATCATGGAATGATTTGAGTTGGAATGGAAAGAACATCCAGTTCCAACCCAAAGAAGACATCCAGACATATATTAATGTCTAGAACATACACCCCAGTCAGCTAAGCATCCCAGCAAATCTTGATGAACTACAAAATCGTTAAACCAGTAAACCCATGAAATTATAACTGAATTATAAATACAGGTATAATTATAAGCCTTTTCTGTTTTCTTCGCGAATTCCCTAATATTCTTAACTGCAACAACTCAGCACTGAGCAGCCTTTTCAGATTCCTAGTCTTTCTGCAGTACTTTCCCACAAGAACTACTATTAAACGAAGACACAGGTGAGCCTGTTACCGACTTCTCTCGATAATTCGTGGCCAGACACCCGGGCAGGCCAGGAACAGGGGAGAACCCCCCGCTTCTCCGCCGGGAGAAGGGCACAGGGCAGGCACCGGCACCACCCGAGACCAAGCACCCCGAGTGCTGCCCGGTCCTTCCTTCCCCGCCCCGCCTGCCCTGCCCGCTCCTAGAGCCCCGGGGCGTTTCCGCGCGGTGAAATCACCCTCCGAGCTCAGCAGCGTCTGCCCGCCCTGCCGGATGGGGACCGGCAGCCACAAGCCGCGTGGGGCAGGGCCGGGGCGGGGGGGCTGCGGGGCGCCCCCTGCCGGGCCGGGCTGCACCGAAGAGCAACGAAGCTGGTGAAAGGGCTGGAGAACAGGCCTTATGAGGAACGGCTGAGAGAGCTGGGGGTGTTTAGCCTGGAGGAGGCTGAGGGGAGACCTCATTGCTCTCTACAGCTACCTGAGAGGAAGTTGTAGAGAGGAGAGTGCTGGCCTCTTCTCCCAAGTGTCAGGGGACAGGACAAGAGGGAATCATAGAATCACCAGGTTGGAAGAGACCCACCGGATCATCGAACCCAACCATTCCCACCAGTCTGTAAACCGTGCCCCCCAGCACCTCATCCACCCGCACTTTAAACACCTCCAGGGAAGGCGAGTCAACCACCTCCCAGGCCAGCCCGTTCCAGTGCCTAATGACCCTTTCAGTGAAGATTTTTTTCCTTATGTCGAGCCCGAACCTCCCCTGGCAGAGCTTGAGGCCTGGGGAGGAGTCACCTTCCCTGGAGGTGTTTAAGGCACGGGTAGACGAGGTGGTGAGGGGCATGGTTTAGTGTTTGATAGGAGTGGTTGGACTCGATGATCTGGTGGGTCTCTACCAACCTGGTTATTCTATGATTCTATGATTCTAAGTCGGGCTGCACCGCACCGAGCCGGGTTGTACCACGCTGAGCTGCACTGGGACGGGCTGCACCGAGCTGAGCTGCACCGAGTGGTGCTGCGCCGGGCCGACCTGCAGAGCACCCGGCCGAGCTGCAGGTAGCCGAGCTGCCGGGCCGGGCCGAGCCGCAGCGCTCCGCCCCTCGCAGCGAGGAGGGCGGCTCCGCTCCTCTCGCTGCTGTCGCCCCTGCCCGCCCGGGAGGAGCCGCCGCCGCCTCCGCCCCGGCTTTGTGGCCGCCGAGGTCTCCGGTGCGGTGTCGCGGGGAGGCGGCAGGCATGGGGCTGCAGCCCCTGGAGTTCAGCGACTGCTACCTGGACAGCCCCTGGTTCCGGGAGCGGGTGCGAGCGCACGAGGCCGAGCTGGAAAAGACCAATAAGTTCATCAAGGAGTTGCTCAAGGATGGGAAGAACCTGATCGCCGCCACCAAGAGTGAGTGGAGGGGCGCGGGGGAGGAGGAGGAGGGCGGCTCTGCCGGGAGCGGCGGTGGCTTTTGTGGCTTTTTCGCCGTCCCCAGCCTCTCCTCAGGGACCCCCGCCGGCCGGTCGGGGGTCGCGGCCAGCCCTCCGCCGCCGAGAGGCTACGAGGGGCAGCGGCGGCGGCTGCGCTCCCCGCGGCGCCCGGTGCGCGGCGGTGCCGAGCGCGCAGAGAGCGCCGGGCTGAGCCCCGGCGGAGGGAGGGCTCGGGCAGAGCGGGAGGATGAGCTTGTAGCTCGCCCCGGGCCGCTGTGCGGGTCTCAGGCTGCTGAAATAATTACCCTTTGGCAAATCCGGGGCTGCATCCTAAGAAGCGCGACCAGCCGGTCTGGGGAGGCGGTTCTGCCCCTCTATTCCTCTCCTGTGAGACCTCACCTGGAGCGCTGCGTCCGGGTCTGGAATCCTCAGCATAAGGATATGGAGCTGTGGGAACAGGTCCAGAGGAGGGGTACAAGGATGATCAGAGGGCTGGAGCGCCTTCCATACGAGGACAGATTGAGAGAGTTGGGGTTGTTCAGCCTGGAGAAGGCTCCGAGGAGATCTTACAGTGACCTTCCAGTACCTGAAAGGTCTACAAGAAAGCTGAGGAGGGACTGTTTACAGAGGGTTGGAGTGGTAGGACGAGGGGCAATGGGTATAAACTGGAGTGGGGCAGACTTAGACTAGACATAAGGAAGAATTTCTTCACCATGAGAGTGATGAGGCACTGGAACAGGTTCCCCAAGGAAGCTGTGGATGTCCCCTCCCTGGTAGTATTCAAGACCAGTTTGGATGGGGCTTTGAGCAGCCTTATCCAGTGGGATGGCCCTGCTCATGGCAGGGGGGGTTGGAACTAGATGATCTTTAAAGTGTCTTCCAACCCAGACTGTTCTATGATTCTATGATTTTGACAGCACCAGTTGCTAGTTCTGTCTTTGGTCTCTTAAAGTGCGATGGTGCTTTTTAATTTTGCATTGTAGTCATTGAGAGTATATATATTTTATGTACATATAGTCGGCTATGATGTGGTTCATGTGGGAATCATTCTCCTTGAGCGACCATGTTAATGCATGTTCTTAATGTAGTATTGTGGCAATATAATATCTTCCATTGGACTTAAGATATAGTAGTGTAGTCCACTAAGGATGATTGACTATATGAATTTTTCAAATAAAACATTAATGCAGCACGCTGGTCCTGTGTTCTCATAAGTGTGCTGCATTGTTGGTATCATGGAAGACTTCTGAAGGCAGGGAACCAGGCTTTCAGGATACTTCCCTTAAAGTAAACCGAGAGGAATTTGGGCAATAGTTTGAGCGGTGTAGCTGCCTGGATATGATGAGAGTTTTAAAAACTGCAATAACTAATTTTGTGCAAATAAAGAAACATTCTTTCCTATTTTTGTCTCTGATGTACCTGGGTAAAAGAAGGTAGAAAATGCCATACCACATTCCACTTGTCTTGGCCAGTTAATATTTAGTTATTGCAAATTGTGTTCAATGAGGATTGTTTGAAATCTGTGACCTGAAGTGTCAGTATAAATTAACTTTGAGTGCAAATTTAAAAAGTGTCCATGAACTCGGACAGGAATGGTGGAGGGGAGTCACTCCACTTCACTTCTGTTCCTCAGGCATCTAGACAGTATGTTGGCAGACTGCCCCAAACTCTTGGTTTCTCATGCACAGTTACATACACAGAACTTAATTTGGAAGTGTGGAGCTGATGGTGGCAAGGAAAGCCCCAACTCCTATGAGCCTCCTGTCCGCAGTAGAATCCTGTGCTGAAAACTTTGGCTTGGTGTGCAGTGCTTGGCACACCTAGCTGTGTGTCATGGGAGCCAAGGGAGTCCGTGTGCCAAGCAAAGCCACCTGGTCTGAGAGTGCTCCATGAAATAATTCGGGGTAGCCCATGAGAAATATTTAGAAAAGCTGTCTGAGATTCTGCCTGGTGTGCAGGTCTTGGCAATTCCTTCCTTTCTGAGATGACAGTCAGAAATTTTCTTTTTGAGTTTAGGTGCTGTACCTTATTCTAATAAATACCTGTGCTTCAGCATACTTGTTTGAGAAGTGGAAACTGAGGTTAGATCCTTACTTGCTTCAGGTTTCTGCAGTTGTGTCTCCCCTTTAGAGTGCCCTGCGTGACAGATCTGGAGCTATGATGTCTTCCTCTGCTGCTGGTGAAGCAGTGCTGGTGTTCCACAGACATTAAAAGACAAACTTAACCAGAGGAAACACAAGGAGGAATTAAAACCCCAGTGGTTAGAGTATTGGTCTTCCTTGTGTTTTCAGATGAAAACATTGGCATCTGAATTTTTTGGGGGAACCTGATTAATTTGCTGTCTGTAAACCAAGTGGGATGAGTTGTTCCAAAACCCAAGCTTGAGAAGTGGTCTAGACACAGAGCTAGCTATTTACCTCTGTCAAAGCTGCATTTTTTGCACAAAGACTGGCATGCTGCAATCTAGAGAATGTGATAGGCAACTGCTGATTACAGTTTTTGGAAAGCTGTTTTAGTCTTCTGAACAGAAACTATCATCTTAATAATAACTAGAGTATTTCTCTGTTTCTATAACCAAGTAAATTAAAACTTATATCTGTTTTAATTGATGTGTGAGCGTAATAGCCTTTACTGAATGACCTATAAGGTAAAAGTGAAGTAGGTGCACCATGGTTATTAAATCTGTGGGAAATGAAGTGGTTGCAATAAAGACTGCCTGCGTTTTCCTCTCTTAGTGCTTTCCTTATTTCATTGGTAAAGCAGTGGCTTACAAGAAACGTCTTGAAGATTCTTGAGGTGTGAATAACTGATGTGATTGAATACATCCCACTTCCTCCTTGACAGACAGCCTTGTAAATGACTTTGATGCTGCGTGCACTGGGTTACATCTTGAGAGATGGGGAGCAGATACTGCTACCACTCCCACTGATCTCAGAAGTCATCAGTGTCTCACAGAGCAAACCACTAACATGATGTGGATCCTCTCATTGGTTCCTTTCTGTTTGTCTCCTTAGCTGTATGGCAGTGGATTTTCCACCCAAAACTCAGGAGAATTGATTTTTTTTTTGTTAGTACAGGACTGTACTGCTTAAAAAAAAAAAAAAGGAAAAAAATGGATCTTTTGCATTCTCAAATTTTTGAGTTTCAAGTATGAAGCAGACTTCGAGTGTATCTTTACAATTTTAAGTTTCAATTGTTTCAGGAGCCTGATAGAAAGATAAACAAGGCTGACTCAAAGCTGTCTGTTTCCTGTGTAATGGCTTGAATCACTGAGTTGTCTAGTTCAAGCTAAATACTGGAAAAATGAATACCCAGTAGTAGTAGCTTTTTTCTTTTCTAGTGACAGTTAAATATATTTAAAAGGAGTACAGAAAGACAATATTTTTCTGTTGTTAATGATCAGTAAATACAGGCAGTGTATGCATATGCCTTTTAAAATAGAAATGCAAGATTTCTCAGGGGATTCCGGTTCAGTTAAACAAGTGAGGATCAAAATAGTTTGTAAGTCACTTCTGAATGGAGCTTGTTGTTCTGCTCAGAGAAACTGAATTTAAAGGTGCCTGACTGGAGAATCCTTATTGTGAAACATGTAAGGAACTTGAGAGGTTTAGTTCTAAGCTTTTAAAATCTCTGAGATGCAAATTGTTGGAAGCTGAAGAATATACTTCATTTGCTTCTGAATTCTTTCTATATTGGTCCGGCTCTTGGTCTGTTGACACAACTGTGAGATTTGCTTGGAGTTTTTGAAGATATTCTTTTTGAGGTGAGAGTTTTACATAAATGTGCAGCAGGAGCTGCTACTTTTTATGAGACCTCAAGGAGGATTAGGAAGAGTCAGCATGAGTGTAGTTTTTTCCCTGGGCATCTCATGGGTAATTTGCAAAGGATACTTGTGAGTGTGTGCTCACAGATCTTGCATGTGCCTGAAAGCAGAGGCTCCTCATTCTTGGATTTAGACTCCGATCAGAGCAGAACTCTGTTGGCTCAACTACAGCAACTTTGTAATGACAGAAGATGGAGAAGCCAGGAGTATAGAAAAGTTGGGTTCCTTAGGAGGCTTTCAAGGGCTACTCCATAGGCAGTGCCCATCCAAAGGAAGCCTAGACAGAGTTTGATAGGGAATGATGCCCTATACGGGCCTCTCAGCTAAAATGCATCATACCACCATTCATTAAGTCAGAGCAATCTACTGCCACGTGGCCATCACAGTATTCAAATACTCTTATCACTTGTGCTGGAATGCAGAGCAGCCACCTTACTCTGCTGGCTCTCTGAGAAACTTGCTACCAGAGGCCTTGTTGGCCTCATTGTGTGGTTTCACTGAGGCTGGCCTGTCCCCTCATTATATTGCTGTCTCTGTTTTGGCTGAGAGCAGGATAAGTTCCTCCTGTACTCTGAGGTTTTGAGCTCAGTTCTGTGCAATCTTGGCCATTGTGTTTGGTGCATCAGAGGAGGAAACAGAGGCACCCCTGCTACCTAGTGCTGGTCTCTATAGGCAGCTGTGTGCTCAGGCTTCTGATGACTACTTTTTATTGCTTTTTTTTTTAATGGAAGAATTATTCCTTGCACTCTTCCAGACAGAACCTAAAACAAGAACCAAATTTCTCTTTTTCTGTAGAAAGAGTATGTTGGGATATAAAGAGTTACTGTTTAATAGTTACCGAAGAATGGTGGTTTACTCCAGGGAGCATTTTGGGATTTGGGAGGGGGGGAAAAAAAAAGTGAGCTCTCTTTCCTTTCCCCTGTGGTGTTATTAATCACTGGTCATTTACAAGTTTGCCATCAAGAAGATAAGCAGACTAGAAATCTTGTTGGCAGTGAGAATAAAGCCATCCCGATCCCATCTCCAACCTAGTAGAACAGGCTGAGTCTTTCAACAAAGCTGACTGAAGAACCTAATCCAAACCCAGAATCCAATGTGATGTCTGAGTTGACCAAGCCAGTATTCTTTTTTTTGGCTGTTTCTTTTAGTGGGTGGTAGTGGCTGACCTCTCAGATGCTGCCTGGGTAGGCTTTTGGTTTTACCCGGTATGGATATTATTATGTAACTGCAAAGGCTGTTGTAATCCACATAATAACGCAGCATAAAAGCCACTCAGATCACTTGACCCATGGTGCTTTATTTTCTTGAGCACTAATTGTCCTTTCTTTAAACTTTCCTTAGTATAATCTGCTCTTATAAAACCACTTAGCTGAACGTATAATGTGTGCCAGCTCTCAAAGCCTTAGGAATTTCTGCAACAAGACTGTTGTTCTACTGATATACTCCTGTGCATGTAAAAAAAAACATTTATAAAACCATTAATATAGAACTGGTTAATAACTTATAGAAAATGAACGGACATTTATTAAAAACTTAGAAAGAATCCAAAGACCGAATAGAAAACTGATGTCATTCTTACTTAACAAGGCAGGGGAGGACTACTGCAAGAGGGCCTTAGTTGAACTTTTGTACAAAGTTTCCAAGTTAGAAAAGTTTCCTAGTTAGTTTCCTAGTTAGGACTCTCTCTTTGATTCAATTTGAGTTCAGTGAGAGCTGTGAATTAATGAGTTTTCACAGTTAGCGTTTTAGGAAGCTGGTTTAGTTTTCAGTTAGTACCTAAAAAAATGAGCCTTATTTCTGTTACAAAGCATGCTTAGGTGTGACAATGCTAAGCAAATAAATACTTCAAGTGAACACTCTGATATTTAAATTTGAAATATACTCTGCTAGGGCATAGTTAGATAAAAATTACTGGTAGGGCAGTGCTACATCCTGTATGGCAAAGGCTACTGAGCAGTATATGCCTTTAAAAAAACCCTCTTTCTATTGGAATTCAGCTCAATAATGGAAACATTAGGAAACTAAGGCAAATAGGTACTTCGGGGCCCAACTAATACAGCTTTCCCTTAAGAAAGAACTGCTTATAACATAATAGAATGCTGTCTTTCCATTCCCTCAAAGATAATTGCCACAGCTAAGCTCTAATTAACTAAGACAGTAGCTTTTTTTTCTTCTTGTAGATAAAGTTGCTTCTGTATAAGGATCGGGGAAGTGCTTTCTTTTAAGAGAATACTGTGCAGAACATTGTGTTTAGCTCCACCCAAAGTAAAGCATTCATTACTGTGTCAGTCGCTATAAAAAGTGTCAAGCTCATTCTGTGCAGGATGCCAGTTTGTCATCTTGAATCACGTCTTTTCAGCTTGGGTTACTAACCAGCTCCATTACCTTCTTTGTCTTGTAGATGTTCCACTGTTGATTTTTTTTTTCTTCTGTATTAAAAGTTGAGCACTTTGCTAGTGGACTAGAAGATCTGATTTCAGAAAATATGGATTTTTTTCAGTAGTAAGAGATGTGACGGGGTTTTGTTGAATGAGATGATTCTGTCTTTTAAATGTTTGGGGGAAATCTGCCATTTTTCAGCTTTAGAGAAATTGTGTAATTAGTCATTAAAGAGGATGTCAGTGATTAGTTTTCATTGTCAGTCTTTGGGACAAAACCAATAGAAATAAGTAGTGTGGTTTGTAGTTCTTAGAGAAGTTGTCTGGTAGATCATGTTGGGAAGTCTTCCTGATATCTTCCTTTTTTGATGAAAGATCATTTAGAAACGTAGCTTGCCCACTCTGTACTGCAAATGCTTTTGTTTGTGACATCATGCTAGGTCTCAAGTCAGTCTAAAATCAACTTCATAGTCTTCAGTGAGGCAGAACTACTCTTTCTGATCAGTACAGATTTTTTTTTTATAAGGGCACAGGGAAGGGAAATGACCTGCTCTGGAGTGCTATGGGTTTTTTTTTTCCGAGATATACAGCAAGGGGAGTAACATACAGGCCAGGTGCTCTGCCTGCACTTTGGACAGGGAGTGCTTGGAAATATGTTTTGAAATGGCACAGAAGAGCTGTGCTGCAGTATTTCTCTCATCCTCCCTATCTGTTTTTTAACATTACATAATTAATGCATTTTGTTTGCATTGACTTTAGTGCTTTTATTTTCCAATACCAACTTCAGTCAGTACTGCAGCACTTAACATTTAAAAAAACATAGGTTTGGCTGCTGGAGGGAGACAGTCCACAGCATCTCCATCTTGGCAGTAAGCGTATTGTTTTTATAGAGTGAGCTGTGGCTTTTTGAAATAAGTTTTATGACTTGTTTTTGTTTGATGAGGTTACATTTTGGGTCTAGTACTGCATTTCTGTGTTTCCACACCGGATTTGCTGTTTTTCGATGACAGTTGTTGTTGAGATGTTGCAACATGCTCAGTGTTTTGAACATGTTCTAGAAGTCTTAATGGCTTTGAATTGGCAAATTAAGACACTTAAAGCAGTAGAATGCTTTCCTGGAATATGTAGCAAGTGTAAAATATACTATCGTATGAGTATATATTGGCTGAATAGTTTAAGAAATCACCATTCAGGAAACGTCTGTCTCTACTGATGGTTTCTACCACCCACTGTAGTTGTCAGTTTTAATAAGCACTCAAAATCTGTCTTGTTGCTAAGTCAAAGCCATCTTCTTTGCTAAGTTTAAACAAAACCATCTCATTTTGCAATGAGTTGAGGTAGGTACATGTGCTCCATCCCAGCAGCTGCTGTGAAGGTTGTGCTCTCTGGGTGTCACAGATGAAGGAGAGGGCAGCTGCAGTGGCTGCAAGTTAAATTTCCCGCTGTTATTACTGGGATAGATGTATGCTTGCTCTGCAAAGTACATTTTTTAATATCTTACTGCGAATTAAGATGCTGGAAAGTGAAAGATATGGCTGGGTTTGTGCTATCCTCAAACTCTTTTTCTAATAGTAATTTTTGGAAGCTTTCAGCAGACATCTTCAATGTCATGTTGTTGTTTTTCCATACCTATTTGCACCTATTGACAGCTTCTCACAGCCACCCTGCTCTTTGTCAATGCCTATTACTGCTGCTCTGTTTTTGTTTCCTCCTCTTGTTGTTCTTTCCCCTCCTGAGTGTTTGCTCATCTTTCAGGATAAAAATAGAGAGAAAACATCCCTGCCCTCAGAAACAACGTGTCCATCATAGGCCAAGGCCAAATCAGAAGTTCTTGTAAATCATTCATGCTGGGATTGTTCTCTGTGGAAAATGAGCAGTGGGAAGGAAAAATTATCTACAGAGATGGAAAATCACAGTGTTACTAAATGGATTGTGCTTTAACTACTGTCCACACCTTTGAATAAATGTCCTGTTGTTGCCTCTTTAGGTGGGAGGATTGGGCAGGTGGGGGTTATCTACTCATTAGGTGGGTCAGAGTGCAGGCTTTGCTTTTCAATAGATTGGGTTGTTACAGCTTCCCTTAGTTCTGTCCAGATTTTATATATACACCTGGCTGGTCAGGACTGCGTGTCCTTGAAGAGGAAAAAAAAATGTTTTGTTTAATTTGGCCAGGAAAATTGAATATCCAGAATTAAACTGAACAGGACTGCGTATCAGACCTGGGCCTCCATGGACATTCTACTGCATGTGGTGTCCAGCAGTAGGTTTTCAGCCACTTTGTTGCTGGTGAGTGTTTTCTAGCTTTGAAATTTGTCTATTTCCTCCATTAGGCAGTTGTAGACGAGCTTAGAAGTGGCAAATGAACTCATGGTGAAGAGTCTGAAGGTTCAGCCTTAAGAAAAAATTAGACTGTAATGTGTCAGCTCTCAAAAGCTGGGGGGGTCTTCTGAAGCAGAGAGCACCTTATTTTTTCCTTGTTTGTCGTCTTCTGTGATTTTGTCAGTCACTAGCAAGAGTTGCATACTTCGAAAAATATTAATAATATTTAAATGTTGGTATGATGGAACAACAAAAAAATTAATTTTGATAAGGAGACTTCTAGCAGATTTAAATGAAAATATGATCACTTAGAAAATGCTTCTTTAAAACAATCCCATGATCTTGCAAATAGAAGGAGGGAGCGTGCTGTTGGGTCATCGAGGACTTCAGAAAGCTTTTCAAAATACTGTGGCAGCAGGTCACTGTTCATAGAAATTCACCACAAGGCTGAGCTTGTAGCTACTATGGATTAGCAGACTGTGAAAGCTGTGTGGTTTCAGCCTTTGAAACACATCAGTGCTCTGAGAACAAAACAGTATAATTTACATTGTCAGTACTTTTTTTCCTATTAAAATATCAGGTTGTGTGCTTTCTGTTGAAAAGGCCCGGCCCAATTGACAAGCTCCGTTACAAGCCAGATGACTCTTTCTCCAAGGCTTTTGTCTGTCCAACTCCTCAGCCTGCAAGCTTTTTCTGGAACAAAGCTGACTTTCTTCCAGTCTTCTCTTAAACACTCTTACTTTGTGATAATATTACTGTACTTTATTTGTGTCTCATTTTTCTTTGTGCTTTCAGTCGTTTCAAAATAGAGTTTCAAATTTCTGTTGTGCCAGCAGATTCAGCACCTTTGGTAAAAGAAATAAAACTGCCTGGATGTAGTGTGCCTTTCATTATTTCTTTTGCTTCTAGAAGTAAAAGCATCTAATGCTAAAAAGAATCTGCAAATGCTCCTCTGTCCCATGGCCAGTATTTTTTTTTTTTTTTACAAAACACATCTGTGTTTCTACCAACACTGTTAATACTCTTCCCATGGGGTTCTGCAGGGTTGCACCTGAGGTGAACAGCTTCCCTCCGTGAGGGGCAGGGAACTAGCTAGTCAAGCATGAAAATTTATTGGAGCTTAGCCCCATTCCCCCATAAATCAGACCTTTAGCTCAAGTTTTTGTGTAGTTAATAAAACGTACTAAGAAAATATCTGTGTAGGAGCATAGTCTTTGTTCAGATGAACTTCGCCTATTGAAGGAGATACAAACCTACGTAAGACAGGATACGGTGGTTTAATAAGAGCTGAAATGTGTTCTCGGTGTTGGAAAAACTCACCCATTTGTTGCAGAGCTGAAGCACCTGGGGACTGGTGACTCATATCTCTAGGTAGAGTTGAAGTAGTGTAACCTACTCTGAGGGAATTGGTGACTGCAAATGCTCTCCTGGAGGATTCAGATTTAATGAGTAGCAACTGAGAAGACCCATGAGAAGGGTTGTGTCTATATCTGGCCTGGTAATCATGGTGACTGACATACACATGTTAAAAGTAATCTTCTGCTATTTAAGAAGTAGAACTTCTTCAAGCTACTCTCTCAGATGCAAATATTATTTTGAAAACATAGCTTTGAGATTCAACAGAAATTATTCTTTGTGCTCAGTTCTCTGGAATTTTTATCTGCCTTCCTGCTTCCATTAACCACTTTCATATGTCTGCAACTGGATTTTTGTCTTAGGTATGAATTCCTCTTTTTAGTGACAAAAATATCTTATACTTAGGTGCAACATAATTTGTCTTGTAGATAGGTTTGTGTTTTTTCCTTTTAAGTTGATGATTTAGGTTGCTCTTGGTCATGATGAACTTTCTGTTGTGGCTATGGTTCATGTCTGCAGAGGTAGTGAAATTTTCATCTTTTATATTATTAGATTTTTATCTGAAGGCAGGCAAAATACGGTTTACTTTTTCCCTCCACACCTTATCGGTATGGATTGTTACTTCTCTTGTAACTGATCTCTTAATACAACATGGATGAAAAGAACATATAGTGCGGGAGCTTTTTGTTTGCACAGTGCTGATGCTAAGCAGCAAACAAGTGAATTTAATGGAATGATGACATGTCTTCATTCTAAGTTTCTTTCATTAAGACCAAAAATGTTTTATCTTTCCATGTACATGGATAATTTAATGTTATGAACAAAAGAGCAAGCTGTGTCTAGAGAAGCTACTTTGGGAGCAGCTTTGGGCAAGCCCTTCACCTTTTTAATATCTTTCTGTCACTATTTAAGCTATTGCTTCAAACTTGCTGGCAGTTATCTATAAAGCATTTCATGAATGCTGAAACATCATAGAGAAGCATTGTGTATCAGTCGTTAGGTGAGCCTGCACACACTGCTCTTTTTTGGTAGGCATTGTTTGAATTGTGTGGTAGTTGTAAACTTTTTTAAAATCCTCTTCAAGTAAATTAGCTTAATATAGAATCTGGTGGGGTATGTGCTGTATTCTCCTCCAGTTAAGTTTTAGACATCTAAGTATGGAGGGCATGGCAGTATGTACTCAGAAAGCATGCAGATTATTCAAGTGGAAATTTAAGTCTGCAGTTTGGCTTTTCTAAAGTTTATAGCATATTGTCATTCACTTTTTAATAGCAAGTATCCACGTGTGAAAAAAAACTTAGGTATGCCAACCTTGTTATAATGCTCTGTGAACATACTGAAATCCGCTTCAGATTTGTGAAGTTATTGCAAAGCTTGCTTTGTTGAGAAGGTTTTATCCTCATTGTGTCTTTTGTTTGTAGTTCTTTTAATTGAAAGTGTTTACAAGGAAGATGGCTTTGATAGCTTCTTGAAAATGTTTGGCATTGCTATTATTGATGCATTTAAAAATAAAGTGAGGAGTTGAGATTTTGGTCAAGAAAAGTAGCAGTCTGGTTTTGGATATAGCATGCAGCTGGGCCACGTTAGATTTTATCTGGAAGCTTTTCCCTCATCCAGTTTCTCTCTAGTAGAGAGAAAAAAATCTCTGAACGGAACTTGACAGTGTTTGTAAGCAACACGTAACAGAAACAAACAAGCAGAGCCATTCCTGAAACAAAAATATCTCTGCTGCCCCAAAAGCATCAAACAATTCTATCAACAGTTATTTCAATTTCAATCCTTTTATAAATAAAGCTTTCTGTATATACCTTCTGTTCCTGTTGTAATAGCTATGATTTACTTGCCTTTAGGATCTTGAAGGATTGTGAGCAGACCAAAGGGATCATATGCTTTTGATGTTTCAGATTTGAAATTAAACCTTTGTAAAGAGAATTTGTGTCTTTCAGTGTAAAAGGAGTTATCTCGTGATAGAAGATGCTGCTGTTAATCATAGATTTTTTTTTTCCCCTTGAGCCCCTCTCCTCTTATTTCCCTTTTAAATATGGAAAATTCCTGTATTTTAATACTGGCCAGAAGCTAATCTCATGTTTCAGAAGGGCATTATTGAATGGCCTTATTGGAACATTTCTTCCTGGACACTATTATTAGTGTAGTGGCTGAGAGAAATATGAGCAGCTGCTGAGTCTTGTTCCGAGTGCCTGGATGGGTGGGTTGGGGTGGCATTCCCAGAGTGACAGACAGAGGTGCTGGAGGATACCAGGAAGGAATTTTGCTTGGAAAAGTAGTTGACATTAGCACAGCAGGTTGTGCTTCTGTCTCTTCTCTCTCCATCTCCTTTCTGAGAGGTGTTAATATCATGACTTTTTAGAGTGTTCCTACCATAGCCTGTCAGGGATTACTGCTTCCCTCATCTCATTTAATGTCTTTAGCTGCCTGTTCTGATGAAAATTCACAGAGCAAATTTATGTGCATGTTCTAATTTCAATATTAAGGAAGAGCAGGAAAGGTCCAATAGCATGCATTTCAGCATGTGCAGGTGCTCAGGGTTCCTAAGAGATTTTGGGATAGAGCTGCTAAGACAGAACAAAAGCTGAATCAAGCCCTCTCTGAAGTATGTACCTCTAATCGCTTGCTAGGCTCTGGAAGAGGTATGGTTTACATTTTAAAAATAATTTTTCTTTTGCTTCCACACATTCGCCATTGCTCTTTCCTACTCAGTAGTCGTTTATTGAGGAGGAGTAAGAGAGAACAAATGGTGTCTGGTGATGGTGTTGCCACAGGCCACTATTACAATGGAAAGGGATCTCTGCTGGCAAGTTAATGACAAAACCAATAGGAATGTTTTTCCTAGGCTATTTTTTCCTTCTTTTTCTTTCCCCAGAGTAAACTGCCATTTCTCTGAGCTGCATCCCTCCTTTACAAAACACTCAGTGTTGCCAGTTCCAGTTAAATTTTTGCTCAGAGGATAACAATTAAGAGGGGAAAACCAGGGCTTTTGTACCCCTAAAAAACCCAGCAGATACATAAATACCAATAATTATTCACGTCAGGGAAAAACATCACACGAGTTCTACTCTTAGGAAAGGTGTGATAGGGTTTATTGCTTACTTTTTTTTTTTTAAGTTACTTGATTATTCACAGTTGCTTGGCTTCCAGAGAAGGACCCATTATAATGTTTTTCACCACTTTCAGTTGAAGGGTTCTCTAACCCCTACTGGGGGCAGGGAGTAAAATCCATACTATATTGTGCAACACACTGATATTTCTGTGATAGCTTTGATTTATTGAGCATTCTGGACTGAATTTACACATTTGTTTTCTTTTTCCCCTATGATTTCTTTTTTGCTTAGAGCTGTTGGGTTTGGTTTCTGGCAGTCTTCACAAATTGTCATTTGATGCTTTATGGACTATTGGTACTTTCTGATTCAAAGCCAGACGGGAACCTTTTAGTGGTGTGTGTAGTATAGGGAACTGAGAATGGTTTAATTTTTGGGTTTTTGTTAAGTTATGATTTTTGTGAGGTGGTTTAGTGTTTTGGAAACAGTAGGATAACCAGTTATCATTTTAAGTGAGTAATTATGTATTTAGGAGAATTGTGAGTTGTTGCTTTTCAATACATAGCATCTGTTGTGTCCAAGTAAAACAAGTATCTGGCAAGGACTAATCCTTCTGCATACTGTTAGGGATATGAAATAATGAATTTCCCTTCTACTTAAATTCCTGATTTACCCTATAATCACACTGAACAGCTTGGTGTGGTGGGCATCCTTGATGGCAAGAAGTTATTTATTTGGAGTTGATTAGAAAAACCCAGTAGAAGGATCTATGTGCAGGAAAAATCATCAGAAAAATTAAAGGTGAGTTTGCTTACTTATGGTCAGCCCAGTCACAACCCTTGGTAGTGATTTTCAATCTTGTGTTTACAGCGTAGTTTTTTCTGTCATATAAGGTACATGCCATTTAAAATGCATAAATATGAGCTTAGTCTTAAAAATAAACAAACAAACCTCTTAACCTACGTAGCACTTAAGAAAAAATCTGAAGGGCGTAAAGCATAGGTTGGGCTGCTAGTTCTGTTTACAGATGGGTAAAGTGAGAGACCATGTGATTGGATAAGATTGCACTCAAGTCTTTATTGGAGATGGAGTTAGTAATTAGGAGGCCTTGACATTTAACCTTATTACCCATACAGTACAATGTTCTGTTTTGTTTTCAGCTTGCAGAGTCTGGGATTGTATTGTAAATTGTATGACAGTTTCAAACTACCCATTCAATTCCTTAGGCAGTAATCAGAACTGTTTTGGTGTAGGTACTTGCAGATTTGAAGATGATGTGTTGGATTTTAAGTGCGTGGTTTTAGCATGCAGTCACATTGAATGTTCCAGTGAGGTAGTGACTGCATCTGCTCAATTCTTTGTACTCAGGGGAGTATGAAGGATCTGGGACTCTACATACCTTGATGCTCTGTTAGAATTGGGGAATATGTGGGCTTCTGTCTGGAAATGTACCCCAAATCCAGCAGTCAGTTCCAGTACTACATCTAGTTAGGCAGTTATCTACAGACACTGTATTAGTTGGAGAACAGTGGTTTTGCCTTACCAAAAACTTGTTTTGTGCCTAGCAATCCTTTCTGGGTGATGGCACAGGTGGCTGTCCCACCTCGTGTACATGCTAACCTTGCTGCTGGTGCTAGGACTGGTTCCCTGACTTAGTCCTGCCTCCCTGCTCCTGCTTGTTTCAGTCTGTCTCAGGTGCAGCCAAGTCCTTCCAAGTTCAGTGCTAGCTTTTGCTCACTTTTCTCCTTTTCTATCTCAGTGACCCTACCAACTTTGTCTCTGTCCTAAACAGACAGTTAGTACTGAGACCAGTCCTAAATTTAGTCCTAAACTGTACCTTCTGGGACTCATACTTAGTCCTAATTTGGAGACTGCAGCCTTTAGCAGATAGAAGCCAAGAAAGGAAATTTTCCCTGCTGATGCTAACATCTCTCATCATTGGCCAAACCCCTGCTGAAGCCAGCAATGAATATTCCTGCTGGCTGCTACCCAGCCTTAAAAGTAATTGACTGAACTTTTGGGTCCTTCTCTTTCTGTTTCTTGACAGTGGTAACTAATAACAAATAAAAACTTATCTGAAAACCCTGCAAGTGACTCCTAACTCGAATGTTGCCCTAACGCAAAACAGGTGGTTCTCACCGAACTGAAATCTAAATCCTAATTCCTTAGTTCCAGTCATTTTCATAGATTAATTATGAACAAATGAATTGGAGAAGCATGATAAATTGTGTGTTAAACTAATGTGGCTTTTGTTCACGCTGTTGGGAAAGAGGATGACCAAATGAGAATCAGAAGCAAGTTAGGGTTTGTTGTGGGCAACAGTCAACAAGCTGGCTTAATTGTAAATTGCCAAGAGTCACGAAGTTTTTAACACTAAGATAATTTGGTATTAGTAGTATCACTTGCTTTATAAAGCACTTGCTTAATCTCTATGACTAATAAGGAGAAGAGGATGGTTTTGCTCTGAGTTGATGTCAAACCAAGACAACAGGACTGTTTATGCAGAGGTTCCCATCTGCAGATGCCTGTTTTTGGGACTTTGTCTCTGAATTGAGACAGATACCTGGGGAAGATTTTGCTGCTCCTCTCTTGCTAACCTTATATGAGAAAGAAAGCATAAGTGATGAGTGATTTTCCTCTCCTTTTGTATCCACGTAGCCAATAGTGTACAAACTATTTGTCCTATCTGTCTTGATGGCACTTTGTTCAAAGTTTTAAATACAGAAGTAGTAGATAATGACTTCAAGTGTCTTCTACCAAGCAAAATTCATTTCTGTGGGGAAAACCCTGTTCATTTATCTGTCCTATAATTAGGCAATCACCCTGTATTTTCAGTCCTCAGTTCTTTGTAATCTATAGAACTGTGAATGTTGTTCAAAACTTGGCTTAATACTTTTGTCCAAAGTTCCCAGGTTGTTCTTTGGTATGTTTTTCTTTTTTTTTTTTTTGTGTGTAGGTTTTATAAAAATAGGTGTGGTCAGCTTGTGATACTCAAGTTTGGTTTTAACTTGCTGCTCTAAATAAATCTGAGATCAAATCACCTGTTTTTGTTTTTTTGGTTTTTTTTTAAAAAGAGTGGGCTGTGCTGGAGAAAAGCCATAATATTGTGCTGTGAATTTTTGCTACGGGAACAGAGTGGCCTTTGTGAAGGAGTGAATCTGACCTTGTTTTTGTTTTTCTAGAGGTTTCTTTCCCTTCAAACTTCTGTCTCTGTTTGACATCCCAGTGCATCTCTTCTTCCTCTTGCATCACCCCAAAGTTATACAGTAGTTCTGTGAGCATCCTTATGGTTAATAATGTGTGTTAGTACAAGTTACACTTCTTGCTTTAAATGTTCCTCTAAAAAACTAAAGATGAAGAAAGAAACAAATATTTGAGATGTATCAGGCTGCGTCTTGCATTCACCAGATGCACATTTGTATTCTGGGCTTTGCACGTACTAGGTGCAAAACTGATAGTAGAAGATAGAAAAATTCAGCTGGAGCATCCAGAGGAAAACCTAGTGATGCTTGGGGTTAGATTTAATATGCTGCTGTCAGTGCCAGCTCCCAAGTTCCTGGTTGATGGAACTTTTGTGTGGGCTCGTCCATGAGAGACTTGATCCCACGCTCAAGGTTTCTGTGCAAGGTGCAGTCAATGGAACTCCCTCCCCTTTTAGACTTTTAGTCCCCATCTTCATTCAGGACTTCTTTCTGTGTTTTACTGACGCAATTAACTTGGGTGTGATGATAGTTTGTATGCTTAAATGGCTTTCATGCCGTATATGTTTGAATTTTAGTGTTACTATGCTATTAGTATGTATGTTGTCATTAACACAGGTTGGTTTGCTGCTAGAGCCTGGCTATAGGAGTGTCTCACACAACCTGAATGTGACTAAGGATTGCAGAACCGTGCTACCCAGAGTTTGCTCTCGTGTCCTTGCAGAACATTTACTTTCCCTGTCTGCTCTGCCTCTTCTTCTGAAACATGTAGCTGTCATTTCTATTTGAGCAATTATTTGTATAATCTCGTCTTTCTGTGCACTGAAGCAAAGGAGTTGAAGTATAAATTATAGTAGAACTTTTATTGTAAGGTCTCTGGGGAAAGTGGATATTGTGCTTTCCAATCTTGCACGTATGAGCTGCAGCATGTATCCACTGTGCTGGACTCTGACTTAATCAGATGTGCTGGTATGCTTCCCCTTGAATAATTATGCCTCATAGTCTTAAGTTAGAGGCTTATGCTTGAAGCATTGACTGAACATTTAATCCCTTTGGATGGCTATTTCAGCCTGAAAACCATGGTAATATGAGTAATGTGATCCTATGAGAGCCTGCTGGTGTTTGTGTATGTGCTTATGTGTTGTATCCTGATATTTCTGTACTCCTCATTCATGACAGGAAACAAAGGGAAGAAAAATTTACTAATCAGAAAAAAAACCCTCGTAATTCAGTCCTATACCTTCTTTAATATGTTGTCCTTTCCTAGAAAGGGTTGTTATTTGAATTGCAGGATTTAAAGTTGAGGGCAGAATAACCTGAGGCACTCGTCCAACAGAGAAACCTTTGCAACTGATATACTTAAAACCAGTATCATTTCTGTAAGAGTCATCAGGCTGCCCAGGGAGGTGGTTGATTCACCTTCCCTGGAGGTGTTTAAGGCACGGGTAGACGAGGTCCTGAGGGACACGGTTTAGTGTTTGATAGGAACAGTTGGACTCGATGATCCTATGGGTCTCTTCCAGCCTGGTTATTCTGTGATCATATAGAAAGATAATCTCATACATTTTATTGTGAACATGATGAGCAGTATTTCTTACAGGGTCACTGAATTCCTGGCGGTACTGTTCAAAGCTTGCTAGCCAGCAGTTATGTTTTGTGGAGTAATTTATGCAGAAAGAATGTCAGCAAAACTACAAGCCTCAGCTGAGCTGGGTGAGATTTGTTTTATGCTGTGGCCTCCACGAGGACTTTGGCAAGTGCACCTTTTTTGAATAATGTGAAAGACCTTGTCAAGCTGTCTCTGATAATTAGACCTGACATAGCTAATACCTGAAATACAGGCAGGACAGTCATGTGGCCAAATCATGGCTTGTCAGCAGTGAATGTGTTTGTGTTGAGTTGCGGGTGTTGTTTTTGGGAGTCAGCATTGCATGAAGAACATCTATAGAAGTTTGGTGGATACTTTGTCCATTCTATGCCGAAATAAAAGATTCCAGGTCTTCTATGCCAAAATGTTATTTATATATTTAGAGTACCAGAGTGTTCCTTGTTTGATAAGAAGCAATCGATAGATGTGCAGACATTGTCAAGTACTGCAAACAGGTCGATTTTGAGGATCTGACAGTCACAGGAAGTGCCTGTGTTTTCAGTTTGTCCTAGTCTGAAGGGAATTCAGGCATAGGAACATTTAACCATGTATCTTTTTTATTTACTGTTGACCTCCAGTTTTTCGCCTCTTTTATTTTTATTTTTGATGCAATATAAAGGTGACTTGAATAATGCTTCTATACTGTGAATTAGGGGCTGCTGTTGCTTTTCTCAATGGCAAGGGAAGCAGTTTAGAAAAAGCAGCTTAAATCCAAGTGTGCAGAAGGGTCCCTGTGCTTGATACGTGAAACTGAAGATAACGTGACTGAGATGATTTAACTGTTGTGTTAAATAAAGGACTCCTCTAGCATCCCGAGATTTCTACTGGCATCATTTCTGTAGAAGGAGTATACAATGTCCAAATGCTGGCTTTAAGAAAAAGGACAAAGAATTACTTTCCCTTATTGCCTTCCTGTGTTACGTACATCAAAGTTTTCTCATTTATAGTAAGAAATGAAAATACATTTAGCTTGCTAGTAAATGAATGAGGGATGCTTTAAAGTAATTGAGATGGAAATTATTCATGTTGTAAGCAAATTCCTAAGAGAGAGGCTGGGAAGGATAAGTACATTATTCAATCTGGAGTAAAGAGTCTTTTTCTTCTTTCCTTTAAAAGATCTTTGCATGAGTATGTGGTGTTGCTTTCTAGTTTTAAGACTTTTCTAATTTCCCACTATCAGAGAAAAAGTCTTTGTTCATTACTGTAGCAAGAAGGCTAAAGGGATGCAGTCAGAAAGAGCTGGGGCTGCTTTCAACAAAATGTGGCCATTTGTTCAGTTGTCTTCGTGATTCTTTCCTCTGCTCTTTAATTTGGTTGGTTGTGTGATTTTTGTTTTCTAGTCCCCCTCGCCCCCACGCCCAAGTTTACAGTTCACGGAAAGAAGAGATTGGGATGATCTTTGACATTTTTCTGAATTAGATTCCTGCAGGTAGCAGGACTTGCACAAGTTGAGCAGAATAGCTTTGCCTATTGTGTGTTTTGCTTGGAGCCACAGAGTGGATTATGAAATTCCTTCAATGGAATGAAACTTCAAATTAGAAAAACACAAATTAGAAAAAAATTGTGGTGAGCTTGTGACTTGTGTTATATGTAGTTTCCTTTTTTTTTTTGCTTTTGGTATTTCCAGTTTTCCCAAATTCTTTCAAGATGTGGATGCAGAGAGAACCTGAATGTCTGTGACTGAAACCCTTTTGAAAACACAAAGAACGCCAAAGAAAAACTAGGTTTGCAGCTGTCTCAAGCAACTTTGATACAATAACCTGGCTCTCTTACACCCTGTTCATTATAAGAATGTGGCTGCTAGGTTGCTTCAGTGCAGTGCTGCGCTGTGAACAGAGCTTCTTTTAGTCCAGCAGTGGGAGGTTTAGTCCATCTTCACTGAAGATGTGTTAATTCTGGTTTGTTGAGTTATCAACCCTGTGCTGTTTAAGATAAATAGAAGATCAACTGGAACAAGCATTTGCATCTTGTCTGTTTGGCTGTATCGCAGCATATCATTTAAGTTGCATCACAGGAATTGGTACTATGATTTCTACCCCCAAGTGTAACTCTAGCTCTTTTGGTTTTATGTTTTGTCATTTTTTAGTTTCTCTTTGAGTTCTGTGGTTTTGTCAAGTTTATTCTTATAAAAAAGAAAATGTAAATTTATTAGAGAAAAGGTGATGAGAGAATTAGTGCTATGAAATGCTAGAATATTATTTATACAGCGTCAACATATTTTTTCCTGAAGGTGGCTGGCTATCCTAGAAAGTGCTATAGTGACTTCTGATTTTGCCAGTCCATATCTAATCTGGGTACTATAAGTATGAAAGGGGTGAACAGAATGGGAAACATTGCCTGATGCGTAGTGAAATTTTCCTCCCCTCGATTAGTTGAGTTGTATCAGTACTGCAGAAGATAATACCAATGTTTATAGAAGTTATATGTAATATAACTGCCAAAGAGGATATAGTGAAATGGTGACACGGTGTAGTATGCTGGAGTGGAAATTGTGACAATTTCTTTCTGTAATTAAAGGCTACTATGCTGCAGAATTTCAGGTGCAACTATCAACAAATGAAACCATTTTGAGTTTTCAGGAGTCCTAGGCTACTAAAATAAGCCCTGAAATTGCTTACTTTTAAAAGTTTCTAATAAATATTGACCTAGTAATCTTACATATTTGCATTGTGAATGTGACTTGATGAGCGTGCCTTCCTAGCATGATGAAGAATTTGGCAGCTGGAGGACTAAACATCTGCTTAGTTGCTTGTGATCTAGGTCAGATACGTATCTGGTGATCTGGATAATAAACCCCAAAATTGTTGGCAGTTGCCACACAGTAGGTCATCACTGTAAATTACAGCTTAGTACATTTGCCTAACATTGTGTGGAAGTGAATGTAGAGTTACAACATCATCCAGTTTTGTTCTGTTGTAGTTTTAGAAAGAACTTTTAAGCAAGATTCTTTAAAAATGTTTTAGCCAAATACAGCCAGAAAATGAAACAGAATTATAGAAGACGATGCTCACCTTAATATGAGGTTATATTATAAGTTTGGTTCATTTGACATTTAAAATCATAGAATCATCTATGTTGGAAAAGACCTTTGGAATCAAGTCCAACTGTAAACTTAACACTGTTAACTCCACCACTAAACCATATTCCTAAACACCACATCTATACCTCTTCTAAATACCTAGGAATGGAATGAAGGGTATGTATGTAATTGAAGCTGCTCCTTCCTTGACCTTGCTGTATTGAGTCATCAAGGTTAAGATTAATAGTGGCTATCCATTTCTTATAATGGAAGATCTGATTAAATATTTGTTACAGTTGTGCCTCCAGGTTGCATTGTGATTATGCTGGTGGCTATAGACTGATTTGCCTGAAAAGATTGTTCAGTGATAGATTTTAGGCTGCTAATACTCTAGAAGCTGAGGTACTTAGTGGGGGCACTGTGTGAGTCAGTGACAAAGTCTGTACAGGGGCTGATTTGAAACAGTGTCTCTTGAGTCCTGTTCTTTCACTTTGTACACAAAGCCAGCTTTCCCAGTTAATAGAATAATAGAATTGTAGAATGGTTTGAGTTGGAATGGACTTTAAAGATCATTGAGTTCCAGCTGCCTGCCATGGGCAGGGACACCTCCCACAAACTCATCATATTTATTTATATTTTAAAGCACAATTTATGCCAAGGTGCGTGAGTGCTGAGAAACCTGCATTGATTTAATTTTTTAAAATTTTCTCAGGGCATTTCACTAGCTCTGAATAAGTGGTCTCTGCTTCTTCAAAATTCCTGCCTAGCCACTGCTGGTTTGAGTTTGAGGTGCTCAAACTGTGGCGTGCATATAGAAGTGAGTCAGGTAGTTTGCTGCTAGGACCCAGCTGAGACGCCTTTGGGACTGCAGCATGCAGTCTTGATTGGGAAGAAGGTATGGCACAGTGCTGTGGCCAGACAAGGGATTCTCAGACATTCAGTGTGTGCCCAGGACGCTGCTGTGCGTGGCATTTGCCAGCTGNTCCTTCTCAGTAGTCCTTCTCCCATGAGTGCAGGATCTGCACAAGCGCAAGGATGGCCATTCACATCTTGATCCCATGTTTAGTTGTAAAATTACATTTGAGCATAGAGGAAGAAGCAGAAACAGAGCTACTGCTGCACATGGATTTCACTATGTTTGTCAAAGTTTCTATTTTGCTTAAATTACCAACTTGCTGTTTCTAATACACAGTCTTTCTTGGGAAATAAATTCTGTTGGCCTGTTGGTGTTATGTGTATATACTTTATGTCCTAAAATAACATTTCGGTTCTTTTTGTGTTTAAAAAAAACAGAAAAAAAACCCTTTTGTTTTTAAATCTTATTTGCATACATCATCTCTTAATGTTACTAGTGGAAGATGCCTTATGAAATATTGGTTTAGTCTGCTGAGTAATGGCTTTTCTGCATGTATTTCTGCCAGTTATATGCTTTGAGAAGTATATTTTGTGTTTCAAACTGCTTCTTTTTCCTGTTTAGACTGAATGCACTATCAAGTTTTCCCTCCTCTGTTTTTGGAAATATGTGGTGAACGGGCAGACAGGATTTTGTTCTGTGTGGTCTTTTGTCTTTTCCCCAGACTACATACTCAGCGGTATAGGGGTTATCATCCTGGTTTGCACTTTGTTTTGGCTTTTGAATGTGTTAAATGCTCCAGATCAACAGGACAGCAGTTAATGCGAGTACAGGTCACCAGTGTATAGTTTTGAAGTGGAAACTGGCTGTGCGCGAGATGTATTTCATGTTGCTTCATAATGTGGAAGCAAGGTAGCTGGCTGGACTTCTATGTGCTGCTCTTCAGGGCTGCTAGTGTGCTTTCACTTGAACCAGTTGGCGGAGAAACCGGGAGGCTACATGGTCTTCGATGTTTTTTGGTGTAGTTCTGGTTCACAATGTCATTCAGAGCAACACTTGGGTGCAGTATCTCTCTAAGTGCCGTATGAGTACTTCTCATGCTTGGATCATGGTTAGATGGCATTTTCCAGTGCCGTGAAAATAAAATAAAATGTTTTAATTCTATAGCCTGCAAGCACTTTGGGCTGTACGCTTGTGGCTGAAGTGTAGTGATGTGATAGTGACACAAAGTGTAATCAGTATACACAAAACAAAATCCTAGACTATGTAGTGAAACAAAGAGATTACAGAATTGCAAAAAGTGAGATTACCAACTGTTCTACGATTATCTCATTCTAGTCTTTTGAACTATGCATTGATTATTTCACTTTGAGTCATAATGGTCAGCTTTAAACATGCATATAATAAATAAATTACACTATCCAGCAATACGTTTTAATATATAATTAAACTAGCCATCTGTATTTGGAGTCAGACAGATACTCTCCAAATTTGTGCCTCTTTCCTCTCTTCATTTTTGTTTTTCTTCCCTGTTCCCCTTCTATCAATTTCAGCATTTCCTCAGGTAGTCAAAATGGACAAGGGCTATTCTTCTGTTCAGCGAGAGGCTCTGGTCCTGAGTCTGCCTTTGTTAATAGCTAAAAAAATGCTTGTAGACATGTAAGCTAGAAGATTCAAACAGCATATCTGTGTTTTAGCTATGCATTTTATTTATTATTTCTGATATAGCTGCAAATATACTGACTTGGGGGAATGAATTTGGAGGAAAAAACCAAAGCCCCAACAAAACAATTTGCAGTTTTGTTTTCTTAGTAGATTTCTTGCTTCTGGATAACTGGAGTTTTGTGCTGCTAGTATGGAGAGTTTTATTATTGACCAGCAAACATCCTTGATATCTGTTCTGTAAGTCATATGCATTAATATTTTCTCATCTTTCTCTCAGTCAATGCAAATAAGAACAAAGGTAAATAAGAGTCAGTGAGTCTGAGTAGATTGAGGGTTATTGCATTTCTCTTAGCTGGACACTCCTGCTTTTGAAGCAGCATTACAAACCATCTGTCATGAGATGAAATGAAATGGCAGTTATGGATCTGTGCGTACTATTTTTTTCCCCATGGAGTTTGTACCATGTGGAACTACTCACTCCCACCCAGATTTGTTTTGGCTGGTGTGAGCCCTGAAAATTTCTCATGGACCTTGGCCTTTTGGATAGGAAGGGAAAGGAGCTTATTATAATTTTATGGAGTCTCAATGAATCACTGAAGCTGGGGAATCACAAGCATATGGGAGGCATGCAGCTCTAGAGCTTTATCAACAGGGTAAGTCCTGATCGAAAGGACCAATTCAAAAGTAAAGCAGCCTTAGTTCCTGAAGCTAATCATCATTAAAGGATTAATGTCTTTGTTACGTAGCTTCTGACTGATCCTGCTTGTGACTTTTCTGCCAGCACAGCCTTCATCTGTGCAGGACAGTGACAAACAATACTGCCACCGTCCTGTAATTTTTTAAAGATGTGGGTAACCTTGAATCATCATGATACTGGTAAGAGCAAGTACAAACCTACTGTGGCTGTACTGGTGCCCTGGCCTGTGATGCTGAGCTTCACTGAGCTGGTTCAGCTGCCTCTCGTATCCCTCCCCAGCATCTGGAAGGTGTTGCTTGTGTGACTGCTTTCCCACCCAGCAAGATGATGTTCTCTTTTGCTGACTTGCAAACTTGCCTTAGAAAAACAGGTGTTGTATGTGGACAGTCTGTGAAGCAGGCAAACTGCCATGATCTGTAACACGCAGTACTGTTCCGTACATTATACACTCAAAACAACCTAGAACTTGAACCAAGTGGTTTTCGTTGACTTGTGTTTGTAGATTGTGTACTTGTATTGTGTCTTGTTCTTTTAAGTCATGGTAAAGTGCCATATTAAATGGGCAGGGTAAAAAATGGTAGTCTGAGTTCGAGTTATGACTGTAGAGTGCAATGCTGTTTAAGAATGCAATTTATTTTGGAATATCACAGCTGATATGTTAAAATGGTTGTCCTTTTCCCCTGCTTCAGGAATAATTTCAGTATAAAACCTGGACTTGAGAAGAAGCATAAATGAAGGAAGGAAGGCAGGAAGGCACTGAGGAATTATTAGTGTGGAGCTGTGCATACAGTGCATGCCTTCAGTGTGTGCATTTAAAATGTAGGTGTTTAGATTACAGTGACACTTGGAAAGCCAGAGTGGGATGGGATTAAATCCCCGGTTTATATTCTGCATTCTAGTTGGTCACTTTGATAGTGGTTGTCTGCTGGGTGAGTTTGGCCATGGTTATGGTGAGACGGGATACTGAAGCTGAGGGAACACTTTTGTGCCTGGTGTTATGGTTGCTGTTTCTTGAGCTACAGAACTTGTTCAAGTAGTTCTAGTAACACTTTCTTTTGGGTTTTGTCTTTCTGAGGGAGGAGAGGAAGAGAACACACTACTGCAGTTCTCTTGGACAAGAAATGTGTTTTCCATTGGAAATGTAACTTCTGATATTACATGTTTTTTAGTACTACGTTAGGTACCTGAAGGAGGGGGGAAATATTGCAGTGTAGTTAAACCTCGTGCTGTCCTGTGACTTGTCTTAGCTGAGTAATCACTGTGCTGGCAGTCAGTCTGTCCCTTGTGCTCTTGCTTTCAGCTTATGACTTAGAATATATGGAAAGTCTGTGCCTCTCTAATGTTAGCTTGAGTTGTAGGTTTTCCATTTCCCTTGAGTGTGGGAAGGAAGAAGCTACTGAAGAAGCCAGATTGAAAGGCCTGCTTTAGGGAAATATGTATCCTACATGGTCCAGTAATTCTGCCACTCCCTTATCTGTTGAAATGTGGGATTAGTTTTATTACCCAGGTTAATTTTAGGGTGTTCTTCACTGCTTGAATGGCTCTTGTGTCATAGTTAATTTGTGTGTTTTGATAATGAACTTCGATAAGTATTTGTTAAAGGTTTTGGTTTTGCAGCTGCTATCAATGTAATACAAAACGTACAAGGAATAAAGGAATATTGCATTAAGACAGACAGGTTTGTTTTGACTTAAGTCCTCTGCCTTCTCCTGACTTTTAAAACAAAAAATCCCACCCCCTCACCAGCATCAGGTTCTTTTTAATGTTTGTAAGTAGCTCTGAAGGAACATCAACCAGTCTTCATATGAACTTCTACATGATTTCAGGAGTATGCATCCTGCTCTACCTCTGTGACTGTTCTCATCACTTGTGCTAATTAGAGAGCTTTCTTTAAGGAGAAAAGGGTTTCTTCTACCATCCAAGGTAATTCCTGTTGTATTTTAAATTATATTCTCTCATCTATTTCTTTTTTTCTTGAAAGAAAGTGCTAAAAATAGAGGGGGGAAAAAATTCTATCCCCCAAAAATAGAGAGGCTGCGAATTGTTACAGAAACATGGTATGTCCCAGCATGAGTGTTGTGATTCAAGTCTCTGAAGTTTGCCTTGACAACATCACTTTGCTAGGTTGGGGTTTTCTGCCGCGCTTTTGTTTTGCACAGAAAGTCCCACGATCCTACTGCTGTTGTACTGAGATTCTGTATGTGGTCAGTTTACCCTACTAATCCTTTTTCCTCTAGAAACTTGAGAATCTGTGACTCAAAGTGCCTTTGCTTTCAAAACCAATGTTTTTTTGGTTGCTTATTTTTTTTAAAAAAGGACTGATGTGCACGTTTTTCTGTAACAACCTAGGAGAGGTTGATAGTTTCCATGTAGCAATCCTGCCAGCTGCGTTTCTGTTTCAAAAGACACAGACCAATCACTTAAGTCTCTTTATTTGCCTCCAATCAGAGACTGGAGAGTATTTAAGCACCGTCTCTTTAGTGGGATCCACAGAAAAGTAATTGTTTAAATCTGATTATTATTCTTAAGACAGTTAACAAAAAGAGCCTCTTTTGCTGAAATGTCTGCCAAACAAGTTGTTTGCTTGTTGATTTTGTACTTAAAAATGCNTTTTTTTTTTTTTTCCCAAATTCTTGTTTTGTTTGGTGTCAGTTAATTACTTTTCTTTCTATCGTCATCCTGGTGGTTTTCTGCTTGCTTCCAAGCTTGCTGCATGAATAAATAATCTGATTTAAAAGTTTTGTGAGCAGCCAGGACAGTTTGTACCAGCTAGTGTTAAGGGTTGAGCCATAAAGCCAGTACAGCTGGAGAGCAGAATGATAGATATGATAGACATGCCATGTTTATCCTCCGGTCTCAAGCTGAATAATTGATATATGCTGCTGCTGAATATTCAGTGGTCAGCGTGCAGTCAGACCAGCCTTTTGTTGCCTGAGTCCAGTTGGATAATAGTTTTTGTGAATTTTCCTAAGATTCCTGAGAAGAGGAATTGTGAATTCTGCTGGTTTTCATCTCCAAACCTCATAAAAAGCTGCCACGCTAAATGTTTTAGTAGTATAACACTGCAAAGTATGTTCAGCGTGTGATGTTTGTTTCCTTGATAACCAGAATCTTTTATATACTTTTATATATATATTTATATATTTTATTACATTTCCATGATAACCAGAATAAACATTGCATTTGAAGTACTAAAGCATATACTGCTAGCTGTGCAGAGTACAGTGGCTGTAATTTCTTCATGTATAATTTCAGCATTTCAAGTGATGAGTTTTAGTAAATGAAGTATTATGTTTTGCTTCTTAGCTCCCCAGAACAAATGCAGTCTCCGTGGGACAGAGAATTTGAAGAAAAGGAGTAGATAACTTTAGTCTATAAATTCTTCAGAGCTGCTTGTACAGCTCCTTCAGGCAAAATGTTGCAGACTGGCTTAGCAATGTTACAGTTATGCTCCCTCTAATAAATTGTAGCAGCTGTTTTCCTTTTGCTCCCTAATTCCCCAGCAGCTGTGGCATCAGTTTGGTTACTGCTCTGAGTGGCACAGCGGCTCAGGAACTGGGTATCCGGGTGGGTGATGTGCTGTTGTGGTTCTCTCCCCGTGTTGGTTTAAAGAAACAACACAATATATGTGTGGTAAGGTCTCACTGGAGGGCTGCGAATACCCTTTTCCCTTCACTGGGATGTGAGATGCTAAGGCTTTGTGCTGGGTACCAAGTAGAGCTGGAGGTGACCGTTTTTCTCAGAGTCCACCTTTCTGGCAACCCGCAGCTTTAAAGGAGGCCTGTTCAGCACTGCTTGGGTTGCAATGGGAGGAAGTGTTGATGACTAGTCTGCTATTTCACAGCACTGTTTTGGGTTCAGGAGTTTCTTGAGTTGTCAAACCTGACATTTAACTAGGTTTAACTATGGCCTCAAGCTGTGCCAAGGGAGGTTTAGGCTGGACATTAGGAAAAAAATTATTCATGGAAAGGGTCATTGGGCACTGGCAGAGGCTGCCCAGGAAGGTGGTTGAGTCACCTTCCCTGGAGGTGTTTAAGGCACGGGTGGACAAGGTGCTAAGGGGCATGGAATGGTTGGACTCAGTGATCTGGTGGGTCTCTTCCAACCTGGTTATTCTCTGATTTCTTTGAGTGGATTTGTTGGTAGTGCTCTTGCATGATCCTCTTGCAAGGTAACTATCACAGAAGTGTGGCAATCCTTTTTTTCTTTTAAGGTGATTTTAAGTTATTTGATTTTTCTCTCCATAGACCAATTCTGTATATGTAGTTGTACATGCTGTATGTAATTCGCTTCCTGTGTTGCACAGACCTAGTATGTTCACTGGTGAAAGTTGAAGAATCTCCTTCAGACTGTTGTGTAATTTGTCATCCCTTATTTGTGTTGTAGTCATTTCAGGCCATGCCCTTGAAATTTGGGGTTCTTCTATTGTTCATATAATACTGTGCCCAGATGGCCAAGAGGGCCAACAGCATCCTGGCTTATATCAGCAATAGCGTGGCCAGCAGGACGGGGGAAGTGCTTGTCATCCTATATTTGGGAGCTCCTTAAGTACTGTCTTCACTTTTGGGCCACTCACTACAAGAAGGACATCGAGTTGGTCCATGTCCAGAGAAGGGCAATGAAACTGGTGAAGGATGTGGAGCACAAGTCTTAGAAGAAGCAACTGAAGGAACTGAGGTTGTTTGCTGTGGAGAAGAGGAAGCTGAGAACATCTTATTGTTCTTCACAACTGACTGAAAGGAAGTTGTGGCAAGGTGATTGCTGGTCTCTTCTTCCAAGTAACAAGTGAAAGGATGAGAGGAAATGCCCTCAAGTTGTGCCTGGGGAGGTTTAGATTGGGTATCAGGAAAAATTTCTTTATTTTAAAGGATTGTCAAGCACTGGAACAGGCCTGAGATTGAGTCACTATCCTTGGAGGTATTTAGAAGACTTGTAGGCATGGCACTTAGGAAGATGGTTTAGTGGTGGAGTTGGCCGTGTTAGGTATGTGGTTGGACTTAGTGGTTTTAAAGGTCTTTTCAAATCAAAATGATTCCATGATTCTGTTATAACATAGATTGTCACTGTCCCACCAGCTTCTCATTTGAGCTACTGGGCTAGATTTTTTTTTTTTGTCTTGTTCTAGAGATGGGAATCCATGCTTAGATTTCTAATTTGACAACATTTGTCATCAGTCATAGGTCAGTTTATTCTTCTGCTTCCTTTTTGTCCGCTTCTGACTGACTCTAACATATGCATTTAAAACTCGTGAGTATGGTGAATATGCCTGGGCTAGCAAGGCAGAGTTGTGGATCCCTTGGCTGATTTTTAAGTAGGAGCAGTACTTGAATATAATCTGTTAATGGATTCAGCGAAGGTGGGCAAAGCAAAAATCAGTATTTCCTAGTTTATAAAGTTCTCCAAAGCATAGTGTTGCCTCAACCTCAGAAATGGCAACAGAAACTTAACAAATGCAAATCATTCTCTCACATTTTTCTTTTTTTTGTTTGTTTGGGGTTTTTTTGTTTTGGTTTGTTTTGTTTTTGTTTTTGTTTTTTTCCACCTCAGCTTCCATCAGTGAAACTTAAACACTACTGAATGAAGTACTGAACTTCTGTATTACTATTCTGTTACAGAAAGGGTTCTTTGTATCATCAAAGTAGTGAGAATAATCACAGTGCAGAATATATAAAGAATTTCTAATGGAGGTTAGAATCTTAGAGTGGTTTGGGTTGGAATGGACTTTAAAGATCATCCAGGCATGGGGCATCTGTAACTTCTCTGGGCAATCTCTTTCAGTGCCTCACCACCCTCACAGGAAAAAATTTCTTCCTCATACCTAATCTAGATCTCCCCTCTCTCAGTTTAGAAATGTAACCCCTCATCCTATTGCTACAATCTCTGATAAAGAGAGTTGTGCATACTTTCATGGTATTGCTCAACATTTGCACGGAACTGCTTTATCTTCTCTCTTGTGAGAATACATTATATCAGAAATGCAGAGCACATAGTAATACAGCTGAAACAGAGTTCTGTAGGCTAGTACTTAAACTCTAAGATCACACACATTGTGCACATTTAGAAACAAATCTAGCTTGACCTTTCTTTGAAACTGAGATANAGTAAATTTAAGGTCAAAGTTTTTTTCCTGATCAGAGTTAGTAAGTTTGACTGTGCATGTCTTTTACATGTGTGGTAATATCCTACAATTTATTCCTTGGCCTCTTGTAAAATTTCTTATCCAAAACTGACAGAAGGATTATGGGAGTTCTGTGCACATCAAGTTCAAATATTGCACAAGTATCTAGACCAGAGATAAGTAAAGTGTCACTTTTGACATACGCCATTCTACATAGTTGAGCTCTGTTAGCAGCTATTAGTGGCAGGAACAATAACTTTATCCTTCTGCTCAGCCAAATAAATTGCAGTAATCAGAGGAGCTGGCAGGTGAAGTGATACTGGAGCATCAGGGTGTGAAAAACACTTATTCACTGGCAAAATATTGAAAAGGACAAAGTCTTTGAAGCAAATATCAATAATATCATTATTTTGCAATTCAGTGCTGGATCGGATGCCCTTCTGAAAAAGGCATCCCATCTTAAAAAAGCACTAGGTATATATACTAGTTTTAGACAAAGAACAGTGTAAGTCATTAAAGAATATTTGGTTTTTTAGGTTATCCAGCCATGTCTGGAGACTTCCTTCAGGTTATCTCCTGACCAGAAACAGTTATATCTTAGAAGACAACTAAGCATATCAATAAATTCTTACAACTGTAAGAGAGTGTTTATTCTTTCAGGTTATTTATCCATGTCTGGAGATTGTCTGCACGTTGTCTCTTGATACAAGTTTATATGACAAGATAATTAAACATACAAACCAGCTGCAGCAAAACTTATCAATTAATTCTCACAATGATTTTCTCTAGGAACAACTTTAAAAGAACAACAGTGAGAGCAGTGACAGGGGAATGAGGGACTCATCCTTTACTTCTACATTTCATGTATTTCTGTGCTTTCTGCTCTTTATCTCTAGTTAAAGATATCCTGTATTCAGTATAAAGATGTTGACATATTTTATGGTGTTTGTATGGGGGTTTGGTCTGACCTTATTAGAAGCTTCAGTTTTGATATGGTTTAGCTAGGTACAGCTCATCAGAGAGCTATCACAAAAACTTACTTTTGACACACAACTGTTGGGATTTTAGGTATGAAGCATCACCATTTGACACCTTTCCAAAAGTGTGTGTAGTAAAACTTTTTTTCATTTGGGCGTCTAGTTTAGTAACCCATTGCTGTGCTATCCCATGTTTTTTTCTGGAAGCTATTTATGATGTAAGTACAGGCTGTTCCTCTGTGCCACAGTTGCTTCCAGCTGTTTGTCAAAACTTGGATTAATTTCACTTCTGTGCCTAACTGCAACAAAGTTATTCTTGAACTCTTCCTTCTGTGAGGGCCTGTTGTGATTATACCATCCTGCTTAGTGCTGAAGATTCACCCCGGCTTGCCTACAGTGCACAAAAAAATCTATAACTCTTTAAAATTATTTAATATAAATCTTCTCAGAATTCCTACCCTCTTAGTTCTGAATTTTGATTTTTAATGTTTATTGTGTAGAAATGCACTAAATTGTTTTTAAAAATGCACTCGTATTGCCACCTTTTATTAAATAAGTAAACAAATGAGTAAATAAATAGTCAGGTGGGTAAACCTTTGGGTTATGACTTGTTGAATTATACATCTCAGCTGCTCATTTGATTCCTCACTGCTTTCTTTTCTGTACCATCTCCCACAAATCCTTTTGCACTTGGGAAAATAAACCAGTACTTTCTAAGATCTTGCTCAGCCTACTGGAAGAATTTTGCTTAACTTTCATGACTCCTGAGCAGAGAAACTGGTGAAAAACTAACATGATTTTCAGAACCTTTTATGGTCTTACCGATGACAGAGGATTTGGTAGCTGTTTCATATAACGCTTTAAGGTATACATGTGCAGGTGTGCCAAGTGCATGCTTGGATATGTTTTGTTATGGAGAAATTGCAGCATCTTGCAAGTTTGATCTCCTTGTGGATTTTTGTCTACGCATGCAAATGTGCAGACAGGCAGCAATTCCATACAAGTGACAGTGTTTTGAGATCTCTGCCATTTTGAAGAGTGAAAGCATTGTGAATGGTTTTTTTTTTTGCAAAGGTTTTCATGTTTAATGTTGACATTTCTGCAGACTTGATATACAGCTTCGTAAAACATTTCAAAATGTCAATTGAACAGCATATGCTTTTAAAGATGGTAAAAAATACTTGCTCTAGTCATTCATTAGGGAGGTGGATACCAGCTCTACTTGTGTTTTGGCTGCCAGCTTCCCATTATGAAGTTGTCTTCTGGCTTGTGAAAAGCACTAGCAGTTGTGTTTTTTGGAGATGGCTGGAACTAAAGCAGGCAGAGTGCTCTGTCTGGAAAAAGGTCTTTATTGCATGAAATCCTGTTCAGGATTTATTTAGCTACAAACTGTGGGGAAAGGTTGGTGCTTGGTTTGGTTTATTTTTTTTTTCCCTCCCTTGCTTTGCTGCTGTGGAGGAAAAAAAGATCTTGATGAGAGTATTAATTGGAGGAGAGCTCTCAAAGATGATATTCATGCTCAACAGCAGCAGATACGGCCTCTGAAAAAACTGCAAGCTGGCATGTTTGCTGTGACCTTCCCATCCCAGGCTGAGCTATGCTTCCCCTCCTGCTTTCTCAACCACATCAAGTTTCGGTTGCATGTGAGCTTTCTAGGACAATAGACTTCGAATAATGAAGTTTGTCCTGTTTCTTGGAAGAGGGAAGTCTCTGTGCCATGGTGATGGGATCACATCCCCCTGCTGTTTTGGTTTAACCACTGTACCTGACTGCCATGAATGAATTTTGATGGCTGAAGAAATTAGGTAGATAAGTCCTGCTAAATTGTTTGGATTTTTATAAGTAAAGTACTTTGAATAGAGGCTATTTAATTTAAGGTGAGCTGTGAGAGCTTAATACTTCATTTTCCGTATTTAGAGTATACATTTGATTATGTGGGATTGCCCCCAACTACAAAACTCCTTTATACACTGGGGAATACAATGAAAATTGACTTTCTACCCAGCAGTGAATTGGTCCTTTCTTTTGCAATCTAAGTACTATCTCAGCACTATATATGCTGTTTTATGTAAACTTTTATAGTTATTGTGTGGGAAATGTCTGGGAAAGCAAGCAATGCTCCAGAATTTAAATTGGCAGAATGCTAATGTTGGATAAGCATCTGTATAATAAACACATTTTTTTTCCTTTAACTACTTTATTTCTTTTTACAGAATCTCCCAGTTGAGGAGGATGTTTTCAGTTATGTAGCACAATTTTTCCCCCTTAAGTAGTATGGCCTTCTGACTGACTTGCTGCTGAACACCCTCACTTGTTTGCAAATTGTCTTTGATAGATCAATAAGTTCATTTAAGCTATAAAAGGTGTGTGAAACAGGAAAAACATCATCCTGAAGAATAACTATGAATTAAGAAACCATGAATAAATGCATGAGGGCCTTCAAAATCTGTGGTATTTGACAATAATTTGAGTTGTTCCTTTTAGTGGACAGACTTGACTTCTGAATTTGTCCATCTTTACGTTAATAATAGTAAAATCCTGATTTCTGAAAAGGGGGTTTCTCATCTAGTGTTTTCTAATGCGGCCACTTCTGTTAAGCAGTCCCTGGGTCTGTGCTGTTTATAGAACTGATGGTATTGCAGAAGATTTTACCAGTGAAAGCTTTGATGGTACAGCTGTTTTGGTGTTGTGTAGTCAGGCTGTTACTTCTGGACCAATGCAGAGGTTTTTTGAGGGGGGGGATCAGATTATATACATAACATTAGTGCCTATCTTGCTGCTGTTTGGTGCAGTATGATATAGGGAAAACTTTGCAGCAAATCCTGAAATGCTAGTTTGCAAACTATGTGAATTCAACAGAATTCTTTCATAGTTTTCTGCGTTGCAAATATTTTTCTCTTAGTTCTTGCTTTCTAATGTACTCCTACTTTTGATCTGTTGTGTTGTCAGAGACATGGAGGTTGTAAGGATAAGGAAGATGGAATCCTTTGAAGGCAAATTATTTTGTGGTACTCCATAGTAATTTCCATCACAGTTGCCTGACCCTTCAGCAGAGTCTTTAGGATACAGGTCTTGCATCAAGTTGATTACAGGAATGTTTCTGCATCCCCAAAGCAGTGAATTTATTGTCAGGGTTGTGACTTGTCTTTTTCTTTCATGAATTGTAACTTATGTTGTGCTCCTGAAGAGCAGAACTGAAATATTTTTCACCATCTGAGCTGGCAGAGGGGAGCGGGTTTTTTTTGAAGAGCTCTTTGAGGTGGTCTAGGAGGGCTTTAGTCTCCACTGAGTTATTAAACATGCTTTTTTGCCTGTGATGCAAAGAAGAAAGCTCTTAGCAGGATGGAGTAGGTCTGGCTTGCTGATTTCAAAGATCCACCTGAAAA
The DNA here is from genome assembly GCA_013389865.1 of Piaya cayana. NCBI lineage: Eukaryota > Metazoa > Chordata > Aves > Cuculiformes > Coccyzidae > Piaya > Piaya cayana. Next base: position 5,193 of record WAAB01019472.1, on the reverse strand, counting down.
AGCAAAGTACCAGAACCCAAGATTATATGGTGTAGCTGAGGGGTAATAGCAGCAAACCCATACAAGATGCTACCTTGCAGTATTGTGCAAATGGTAATTAACATGGTAATTACTTGTTTCCTGATGTGGGGGAGTGTGGAGTTTGTAACCTGGTACTTGCAGTGGTAGAAAGAGGAGAAATTAGTTAAGTTTTGTTTTCACCAGTAAAAGTTGAACTAGAAAACGTAGGTAAGATGACATGTGTTTTGTGTTATTACGTTGCATACTTTCCATAGGAAAAAGCAACAGTTGGCAGTTATGTCATCTAAAACATTTTCCCATCTATGAAAATCAGTTTATACTGCTAAAATCTGAAAGCTTTCTTAATGATCGATGTGGAGAATAGTGGCACTTAGGCTATGTTATTATGTGTTTGAAAGAAGGAAAGTCATAAAATATGATGGAATTAACCTATGAAATAGAAATCTGGCAAAAATTAGGTGTTTTCTCTCTTGAGAAGTAGGGATAAGGTTAGAATATCTCTGTCATGGCATCTACATGTGACTCGTTCAGCTAAGTGGGCTGCTTCTAGTCGTCACCTAATTATGCCAGAATTAACGATGCTATCATGTATTAAAACTGCTAGCAGGGAACATCAAACACCCTGGAAGAAAATTTAAGGCCAGTCAATTCCTAACAGAGGTAGCTTTCTGAAGAATGATATTCATTGCCCCAGTGTTAAGTTTCTCTCTTTTGCTTGGGTTGTCCAATAAAAACATGGCTTTCTTTTTTCGGCTCCTAGGTGTTCTTTTCCTGATGTTATTTTTTGGGAGAGTTGTGATAAAATTTGGGCTTTTAATGTAAGAGAAGAATGACATAAATTCCTATCTGTGATGTGCTGAAAAAATATCCATTAGAGATTAGAATCCCTAAAATTGTTATTATATTCTTTATATGTAATTTACCTTAGGGTTGCATGTTTTTCATTTTATTCCTTCAATAGCCTTTTCTTCAGTTTGAAGTGCATCATAAACCTTTCCATTTTAAAAAAAACACTGTGCTATTAAAATTTGAAGGACTTTTACTAAAATATTGCTGCTCCTGTTTACTAGTTCTTACACTTTTTTGTTGCATTTAGAAAATTTCAGTTCTCCTTTGTGTGTGCACGTGTGCCTATAAACTTGATCTAAAGCAACTTCATTCTGACACCAGATTTCTGAGGGTTTTTAGTAGGTAATAAACTGCATGGTGACTTTGGTATGATTGGTGTAGATGTGTCTTGGATCTGAGCAGAAGAATTTGGAATGTGGAAGGTTGCAGCTCCTGGGTGCTCAGGAGCTGTGCTGGGACAGGTGCCCTTGGGCCAGTAGGAGCAGAATGCTGTGTCACTGGTTGGATTAAATGGAAATGGTGAGAGGTTGCTCCTTTTCTTATTTGTTTTAAAGGTGTGGGATAGTCCAAACACTTCTGCACTGTATTATGCTAGTGGGAGAGGGAAGTTGAGGAACTGAACAAGTGAGTAATGAGTTGATTTTTAATCTGCATTTGCTAAGCTTTCAGAAACTGTTGAGTTGCTGCGGGTAACGTGAGGTTGTTAAAACAGGACTCCAGAAACCTTTTAGTCTTTGAACTTGATTTGTGTTCTTGTTTTGGAAATCAATAACTTTGTATATTAGCTTTATTATAATTTTCTTATGTTTTGATGATTCTTTCAATATACTTACTAGATGAAAGTGAGTAGTAGAAAGTTTATTTAGTTTTAGGGTGTTGAAACATGTTACTGGTCTCGAGAATCTGCCACATGCCTTGCATCTGCTAAATTGATAAGTAAATCCTATTTATCTGCCTTACTAGGGTAATATCTAAATCCTGTTTGTGTTCTCAGTGTTGTGCATTATGCTAGATTCAGTGTTCACCTTGCTGAGCGAGATGCAGGAAAGGAAAACAGTTGCTTTCGCAAGCATTGAGATGATGCATGTTTCGCATGAAACCTCATACAAGACCACACTGACACTCTTGGACAAGCTATTTGAAGTCTTTTGTTCCTCAGAAGCTGTGTTGTTTGCTCTTGCAAGTGAGATTGATGACTGGGAAGAAGAGGGGAGAGGCAGACTCGCTCAGCTTGTCCTTGCCATGTCACGATGGTGCGTAGCTTGCCTGTTCTTGGCCTACTGTGACAAAAAGAGATTGAGAAGTCAATATTAGTCTTTAATGTAGTAACATAGCTTGAAGAATAACTTTATAGTTAGATTTAAGTCTTTCTTAACCCTTTAGCTTTTTTGAGGAGAATGTTGTTGAACAAGGTGAGTAAGATTTTAACCCTTGTTAAATAAAGCTGCTAGAAATTTGTCATTCTTGGAGCGTAACTGTTATTATCAATGGGATTTGCAGTTAGGGATGAGGGATGGTGTAATTTCAGACTTTCTTAAAGAATCATTGTGATACAATGAACGTGAAGCTTGATGTAGAAATCAGTATGTTGCTATAGAAAAAAAATCTTAACTAACACAGAAGGCTGTTACAAGCAGGTAATTGTCCTGCTATGCAAAAGAGATCTAGGGTAGCCTTAGGAAGTGATATTGTCTTGCTTCGAGCAGGGAAGTTGGTTTTGGTGGCTAACACTGAAGTTAGCACTGATCTCAAAGGGAGAGATTGGAGTCTGGTCTTGTAAGTGAGGGCTGGCCACTGCCTAGCAACTAACTGTGTTGTGTTGACTCAGATAAGGAACAAAAATATTTTCTTCCAAATCCCAATGGAAAAATATAGATATATTTTTGTGGGGCACCAGCAGTGCATCTGATGCAGAACAGGCTGACAGGAGCACCCAGTACTGAAGTGTTTCACAGCAAAGTGGTGGAGATGATGTCTACCACTCTTTCTTCTGGTGTGTTTTTTAAGCAGTTGCATTAAAACATGAAAAAAAATAGTGTAGTCATAGGAACATCAAAAAAGAGAGAAAATTAAAAGCCTTGGTGTCCTTATGCTCCTCCCTTCTCTCTTTGGGAATGCATCTGTCTCTTAATCTTTTGGTCAAATAATTTAGCAGATGCTTTGTTTCTTTTAGTGGTTTAAGAAAGTGAGTCTGAAATTACTCTGCCTTATGGTTTCACCAGGATAACAATTTTATTCAAGAAAGAATATTAGTGTTTGGTTGATATTTAAATGCTCTTTGGTCTTGAATGCCTTGTTCCTTTAAATGATAGCAGCAGCTTTCCACAAACCATAACCCTGTTATTTCTACCTGTATCTTTCTATTCAGTGTTACTGTGTAGAACGTAGAGGGAGTAAATACTTACTTTCCATCGCCCTAAATTCACACTGTTTTTTTAAGTAGGCCACAGTATTTGGATTATCAGCACAATTCGCTGTGCTGTACTCATGTGCTGTCTTATTCTAATGTATGTAGCTGAAATCCATATATGTTTACAGTCTGTTATATAGCACATATTGGTTTTGCAAGCTGTAATGCTGATTTGGAACAATACCGGGATGTATCTGTCAGTGCTAGCCGAATAACCTAAACAGACCCAGGCCTTTCAGCCTTTCCTCATAAAAGAGATGCTTAAGTTCCCCAATCATCTTTGTGGCCTTTTCATGGCAGACCAGTGCTATTTTGGCATAGGGAATGAAAACAGAATGTGAGCCTAAATGTAAATACAGCTAAAATTAAACAAGACTGATAGATGATATATAAACATTGGAGGATGAATCTTGTGTAATAGATAACATCTGCTGACTAAGCAGGATTAAAAATCTCTTTCTTTTGGCGAGTTAGAACTCTGATTGTTGCAGCAACCTGTTGAACCAAATGACTAGTGTTCTTACCCCAGTCAGGAAGTTTGTTTCTTCCTAGTTACATCTTGCAACGTGTGTTTGTGTTTTATTTTGCTCCAGTGATCTCTCACCTTTGCTGAAGGTGCCAAGCTCTTAAAATCCATCAGCAAAACTCTTCCTGTTGCATTCTGTTTTCTTTTAGGTGTGGCTTCAGTAGCCAGATTATCTGCAGCTTTTCTCAACCCATCAGGTCATTCTTCTGTGTTCCAAACTCCCAACCTTCCCCCACCCACTGATGGTTTCCAAATTTTTTTGGAACAGCACTTAATCAAAGATTATTTGTGGAAAGACATTGCAAAAAATCGAATGTGTCTTTATGGCCTTGATACAGGAACTCTGCAAATCTGGCTTTGGTGTACTAAAAGGTTACTGCTTCCAACCACCTACTCAGCCCTTTGGTTAGTAATTTCCAATCCCTTAGCAGATTCAGTAGAGAAATGTATGAGTGTGGCTTTCCGATCCTGTGAGATCAGCTTTTTAGTTCAGCACCTTCTCACCTTGACTGAAGATGTTGGGCTTCATACTGAAACAGTATGGTTGTAGACACCAATTCTTTCTGCTGTCAGTGTCACCAGAGAGGTGGCTTTTGGTGGAGAGGTGGGATATGTAGCCATGTAGGAGGTGGTTTTCACCCTTCTAGAAAGGCTTATTAAAGCCTCTATCCCTCTTGAGTATTTTAATACTCTTTCGGTATGTGAAGGAGAAAAGGGGGTGATGTGTGCATGCAGTGCTGTGTGTCTTTTAATGTGTAACTTGCTCAGTGCTAGTTGAACACTTTGCCTCTACAAGTAGGAGAAAGCATAATAAACAATTCTTTCCTCTAGTACAGGGTTAGTTCTCATATAACAAGGCTTCGCTGGGGAGTTATTGAATTCAAGAAAATGAAATAAGTTTGGGAGCATGTGTTGCTGGGCCTGTTTTTCCATAAATAAACTCTTGTGTTGTGACCTGGCTCACCAATAAGTATAACATTAGATATTTAAGAAACTTGTTATTTTCCACATTTAAGCCTTTGACAGCTAGCGGAACTTGTTTCTTTCACTGTCTCTTTTATGATCAGCATTTTAGCCCACAAGATATTTGAGTTAAAATACCCATTTTCTTTTTGCATTGGAATTATGTTACTTTTTCCTTCGACCTTCTTATCCTTCTTCCTTCAGTGCTGTGCAGCATCCTTCTGCTTCATTTTTTGAGGGGTACATGTACAAGTTTTAGCAAAGGGAGATGAGTACCTGGCAGGATGGCATCACGGGGAATGTCACTGTTGCAGTTTAGGTATAGAAAGGAGTAATGAGAGATGGGTGAAAAGAAAGGAATGTGGAATGGCAAGGAACAGAAAGTGTTTTTTCATTTTAGATTGTGTCTTGCTATTTGTATTTT
>WAAB01019471.1:9391-31111 GCA_013389865.1 Piaya cayana | reverse complement strand
TGAGAGGCTGCAGGCAGCTTCCCCAGCACCAGGAGAGGAGCAGACAGAGGAGGGAACGTCCTGTGAGCTGCTGTGTCCTCCTGCTCCTGCTGCCAGCAAGGACTCGATGGTTGGACTTGATGATCCGGTGGGTCTCTTCCAACCTGGTGATTCTGTGATTCTATGACTCGGTGTTCGCTGTGGCTGCTTCCAAGCTGGATGTTCCTACCTTGGCCTTCTAAGGTATTGAAGTTATATCTCCTACTCTTTCTGATATCATCATATAAAGCTGAGGCAAAAGGTTCTTCACTCTGTTGCAGACCTCGCTGTGAATCACAAACAAGTAGCTTGAAATAATGGGGGAAAAGACATCCTGGAAATACTGATATAGGAAACCAAGAGAGTGTTGTCATATAGATAAACCAAAGCACAACTGTTCTTTGAATTCTCCGCATAGCTGTGAAAAGCTGGAGCCAAACTGCGGTTGTAAATCAGGGTAACTCTATTAACTGCAGTGGAACGGTGCCAGCACCTCCCAGACAAAGCCTTGCCTTGGTCTATTAATAGCAGCCCCTGAGGTCGAGTCACCGGAGCTGCTTGGAGAAGCTCCACTGGAGCAAAACTTTGACTGAAAAGTCAGAGATAAGAAGGACAGAGGAATCTGCCTCCTGGTTCTGCTGCGGGATGTGGCTGCCTGGGGTTGGATCCCGCGTGCTGCCCAGCTCCCCGGGTACCGTGGCGCTCGCAGTCCGACAGGGCTCCGGGTTTCCACGTGCCGTTTGTTTGCTTGGATCTTGTAACAGGGCGCGATAGCAACCGTGGGGCGATCTGGTTCTGCGCTCAGTGTCAGCGCAGGTGTTTTCGCAGCTGCTTTTCTTTCCATGTCGCTTCAGAAAACACAAGGTTTTTATTTGTTTGAATTCTTCAGTAGCCTGTGGTGAACAGGGAATGTCACCAGCTGTGGATGCTTCGGGTTTCCTATGTACCCCCGTTAGTCAGGGACAGACAATTAAATTTCACAGTTGTGCTTTAGATCATCTCTAAAGAGAGAGAGGGAACTCCTCTGGACCTCTCAGTGTCGGCTTCTTGCTGACTCAAATTCAAAAAAAAACCCCCAGCACAAGTTCCCACTGTGCAGTGTTCGGCTGTTCTCATTTCCCAGAAACTAGTTAATTTATTTACCGTGCCTCCCCCAGTCCGGGTTCCCTTTATAGATTAACTCGTGTATTTTGGCTCCTAGCCATCTCTTCCTTTGGCTCGAAGTGAACGATACCAGGACTGTCTCTGAAACAAGGTGGGAACATGAAGGTTTTTTTATTAAGCAGCAGCGTCACCCCTGGAACTTCTCTCTCAGTTGAAGTACCGTGTTGGGAATGGTGGATTAAAGGGATGTGGAATATGGAAACAGTTTGCGTCCCCTCAGAAGGCGTCACATGGAGCAGTTGGCCAACTATGGTTTTCAGGGCTGTTTGCAGTATTTTAATAACTAATCAGTCTTTAGAATTAATTTAGATTATCAGCAGCACTTGGTGTTTTCTAGCCTCTGCAAGAATTGTGGATTTGTTGTGTGTGAACTCTAAGCCAGCGCGTTTTCTAGTGAGTTTGCAGTGTTTGTGGCATCAGCCATAAAAACACTTGTCTGTCTTTTAAAATCCGTGAGCTGTTACTGACAGAAGAATGTCTCATCTAAATAATTCAGCAACCTCTCATCAAAATAATTCAGCAATCTCTCATCCAGACACTTTCTATATGTCTCTGGGAAAGGCTTTCCAGGATGTGTATTTTTTGAGTGCTGATGGGAATGACACGGAAGCCAACTTCAACCACAAACCATTTTCATCTAGGTAACTCTTGTTATTAAAGAATTAGTTGCTGTCTTTTTGGTAGAGGAGATGATCCTGGTAACTACTGAAGCCAGAGGTTTACTTCTAGCTACTCTAAGTTCTATTTTCAAGCTCTCACCTTGAGCACACGTGCAATACTCATTGCCTGATCTCCTCGACTGCAATTAGAATCCTCCCGCTGAGTCTTTTTCATTTGTTTCCCTTACGTTTTAGGGACATCTAGGTGCTACTGGAATGTGACTACAGAGAAAATCGTGCTCGTCTAACATCTCTGTTGTGGATATTTAATCAGACTGTGATTTCTGGAAATGCTGCACTATGGCTTCATCTGGAAATGAAATCGAAGGATGGACTCACGGGCAGGGTGGCAGAGTTGGGAAGCTGGCAGAGCCTGTGTCCTCTCCGGAAAACAGCGATCGTCTTTCACCGGTGAAGTCGATCGGCAGCGTAGAACATCTCTTGCGCCTCCCGGGAAGAGCAGACTCTGCTTACAGCTCCTTCTCAGGGGGATCAAATGTTCCGGACTATCCCCCCCCATTGTGCTGTGGCGAAAACTGCTGTTTGCCTCCCGAGCAGATGCCATACATGGACTCGGAATACGTGAGAGGTATTTATAACGTCAGCACAGTGAGCTCTGACCTCAGATGCCTGCGAACACACAAGGCACCGGAGCTGAGCAGCCATAACAACTCTCACAGCACCGGTCTCGCTGAACGCTGTGAAATCACTCCTACCCGCGGGACTTTAAATCAGGGATCGCTGCCTCTGGCTGCCCCTCCGCCTTCTCCTCCTGTGCGACTCGATAGCTACACGGTCACTAAACACCTTGAAAACTCAAGAGGGAGACGCAGCTCTGGAAGTCAAGATGTAGCAGCTGCTAGTAGAAGGAATGTGGAAAATAGTGGCCTTTCTTCTGATTCTGCAAATGGGGCGTCTGGATCAAAAATTCAGGGGTTAAAGACGGATGAAAAGGGAGAGCGGAGCCTGTCCCAACAACCTAGGAAGAGAAGCAATCCGCACATTTTCAGCAGACCTTCTTCAGTCATTTTTCAAGAATATTTAAAGACTGACTGCGTGGCTCACGTCCCTAAAAGACTTTCTGCTTATAACTCAGATTATGCTTCTGAAATTCCTCAGGAGGTGGACTCCAGGTCCTGGGATGCCAACCCTGGGACTGTTAATGACGCCCAGAAAGACAAACAGTGTCCCCGCAGGGAACATAAATCAACTTCAAGAGAAGAAGATGTGACAAGCGCAGAGACAGAAGCCAACCAACGGTGCCTTCTCCACACCAGGTTGTGTTCAGACTTGGATCAAGATGTGTTTGAGGACAGTTGTGACTTAAAATGTACGGAGAGTGCAAAAATGCAAAGATGGTCACTGCCCTGCAGCTCCGGCCCTGTAGAAGTGGAGCAGCCTCGCTGTGAGGGGTCGGATCAGGGAAATAAGGAATGTTATGATAATGTTAACCAAAAGCCTTTTTTCAGACCAAATGAAGATTCCAAATCTCAGTTTTCACTTGAAGCCAAGACAGATAAACAGGCTAATAGCAGCAGTCCTGACCCCAGCACTCACCTAGACAAGGAGGAACCTCCTGTTCAGAAATATCAACCCGAATTTCATAAACGGCTCTTCAGGCACCTTCAGGATGATCAAACTGGTGAGCAAATAACCAGGCAGACGACTCCCATGCTTTACTATCTCTCCGGGGGGAAGGCCACCGGCGTCCTGCACCACAACGAGCTCATGCAGCGTCAGGAGGACTCGAGGAGCTCACCAAAGGCATTTCCAGCAAACAGCTGCTCTGCCTCAGCCCAGAGCCCAGAGGTACAAAGGGAAAGCAGTCGGCTTCGAAGGACCAACCACCGCCCCCGTCAGTGTGGTGCTGATCGCCTGCTCAAGACTGAAGATTCTGTTCTTGGGAGTCATTCTTCATCCATGGATGAGAGTTCCAAGAACGACTACAGAGAGAAACTCAAAGTAGCTCAAAAAAAGGTTCTGAGAGAAACCTCCTTTAAAAGAAAAGACTTGCAGATGAGTTTGCCGGTTAGACTCAGGCAGAAACCCTCTAAAAGGCCTTCAATCGAACACCTTCGGTCTTTGTCCTTATCCAGCGCAAGCGAGGATGCCAAACCTGGTCCTTGTCCCCCTTCTCACCTAGAATCCTTGGGCAGTTTCAATCGAGATGGAGAAATTAAGAGGCCACAAACGGGTCGAATAGTGGGAAAGAAAAGGGCAACAAAGGAGCAGAAGAAACTCTGTTATTCTGAGCCTGAGAAACTCAATCAGCTGGAGGATAAGGAGGTACCGTGGGGTCAAGTCAGGGATGAAATCACTGAGCAAGATATGGTGACAACGAGGAGAAAGGCTCTGGAGAGCAGGGGGAGGGCACTTTCTAGTTCAAGCATTTCCAGGACGGAGCTGAAACAAATCCAGCACACGGCACTTGTTGAATACATAGAACGGAAGATTAATCAGAGACCAGGTAGTTCACAGCACCTCCCGCTGCATAAGCCGCCCCTCCAGAAGAGGTTGTCGCATCCCAGGTGGCCTCCTGGCAAGGTTTCCAGTTCAAACGGGAGCAGAAAGGTGCAAAATGATGAGGTTTTTGCGGAAGAAAAACCACCAGATGTTTTTCCTCCTTTGGCTTTTGTTCCCCCCTTGAATGTGCCCAGCAGGTGTGATCCCAGCTCTGCTGCTTGTACAGCCCCCCTAAAGCACAACCCATCGCCCCGGGAAGCGGACGAGAGCTGCACCAGCAAGTGTGCGTCGGCTGAAAGTCTCTTCCAGGCAGATGCTTGTGTGCCTGGGAGAGCTCGCGAGAGATCAAAATCGACTCCTCCTTCCACACAGGTAAGAAAGATATTAAGATAGGAATGGTTGGACTCGATGATCCGATGGGTCTCTTCCAACCTGGTGATTCTAAGATATCCGAGTCCAACTCGCGACTGCCTGGGTTGGAGAGCTCTGGGGCTATTGACATGGAAAAGTGCTGAACGTCATAGGTGAAGAATTAAGGCAGTAAAAGGGTCACAAGGCAAATAATCTAAGAGGCTGACAGGCTTTCCCCAGTGCTGCCTCTGTTCTGAATTGTTATGAGAGTAGAGGAGCTGGTTTGTGTTCAGCTCTTCTTTGGTTTCTAGGGAAAGAGAGATGGATTCTACCTAGGAAGAGCATAATGGCAAAGTCACTAATAGATAAAATTAAAAGTCCACAAACTAATAATCCCCCAGAAATGCAACCTTTGAACCTCCTCAGAGATGCCCAGATCTGCTGTTGGCTTCTGTTTCTGGGCATAACAAACAGGAGTCGCATTAAACAGCTGCCTGCTCTGACAGTGCTGCTTGTCCCCATGTGCTGTTTTCATTTCCAGGACACTTACAGATGCTCCAGCGATGCAGCAGCTCCGTCTCAGCACTGCGAGAGCTGCCTCAGCCCCCCCAGGTAAGGCTGCCAGGGCAGAACCTGGCTCTGAGCTCATCTGCCCTCTCCTTATCCTTTCTCCATGTGGGAATATTCATCCCCAAAGCCATTTGCTTCCTTTTGGGACGGTCTTTAAAATCCCGTGTAGTGTGTGGAGCAAAAATAGAAAAGGCAGAGAGCACCTGAGCTGCTCTGCTCTTCACCCCATCTCTGGGATCACAGCTCCCTCCTCTGAGCTCTGGTGAAAACAGCATCTGCAGCGGCTCAGAATGCCCAGGCTGGACCTTGTGTGATCACAGAGCGGAGTAAAAGGGGCTTTTAGTGTGTTTTTTAAAGGAAAAAAATATCACGTGGTGGTTACACATAGCGAACTAGACAGTTTGTACAGTAACTGTGTGTTTGTTTTGTGTATTTGAGGAGCAGCAGGGGAGAAAAACAGCTGAACTCTTTCTCAACAAGGCAGTGATGCTTGTGCAGTGATAGAATTTTCACTGTTCCAGCCATTCCGAAAGATTCAAAGGGTTTCTTGATACAAGATGGGTTTTGGAAAAAATAGGTGTTTTTAATAAGATTTTTGAAGTTTTCCTTAAATTTCCTTATTTAGCAAAGAGGCTCAGCAGGGCAGTCTGAACCTAACTGGAAATTCAAGAGCATTGGACATGCTTGATCGTAGCTCTGATACATGCTAAGTGATGAAAAGATGAGAAACAGAACTGGCTTCATTCATAAGCAGCAGTTGGTGCTGAGCTGTGGGGGAGAGCCCAGACTGGACTGGGCACGTTTGCCGTGTGCGTTACTCAAACATTCCAACTGGGACCAGCAGGGAGAGCGAGCTGGGACCATTGCCCACACTGGAAGTGTCTGTGGGTTAGTGGAAAAAAACCCTTGAGGACATTCTTATGCATATTAATGGTTGGACTCGATGATCCGGTGGGTCTCTTCCAACCTGGTAATTCTGATTCTATATTTTTGCATCCATTTAATCGCACAATGTAATTTTGAGGTAGTTTTCCTTGCTCTTACTCATTTTCCCTGACAATTGCCTCTGTGACGAGGCCTGAGAGTGAGTCAGAATAAGCCCCCCCGCTGTTTGCAGCTGTTTTCTTTGGTGTCTCTTCATCATCCGTAAACATCTGTCAGTCTGGGATGAAAATATTGCATCTCCATCCCTTTAACTGAGGTATCGCAGTGCAGCATCACCTCACAATGCTGTGATGGTTTGCAGGGGATGTTTTCATCACCTTTTTGAGGGGAAAGGCTTTTCCAGCACCCAGGACATCGCCAGCACCAGGTGGTTCAAGTTAAGATCAAATAAGGGGTTTATTTTTAATTGCAGTGACACAGTGGCTGTAATAGATAGGGCATCTCTAAGTGGCTTAATTAGTCTGTGTTTCAGGGCGCTTTTTACTACGGGTTTATTTCAGAAACATGTATGTCGGTCATAATTAGAACATGAGAAGCTTAATGGGGTGTCAAACGATGCGGAGCCGTGCCAGTGGACATTTTACATACTCCCTTTATTCCCCCCCGTGCAAAATCAATAGGCATTTATGGAATCTGAATCTTTAAAACCTTAATAAAAAGAGGAAGATGATGACAGGCGCCTGCAGCTGCGTAATCAGTCTGTAAAAATATCTATTTATGTGAAATATTTGTAAAAACATCTGGGTAGAGGAAGTGCCTGAAGTAAAACGAGGTGTCTGCTTACAGTTTCCATGAGGATGGATGCGGGAATGGTGAATACGGAGACGACGACGTAAGTGGATGTGAGTGTTGTGAGGATGCTAAGATGCTGCCTCCCGAGATCTCTGTTCTTGACCCAAGAAGCGCAGGCAAGGAAGATGCTCGAGTCGGGGAGGGACACAGGACTAAATCAGTGACTGGCAGCGCTTTAATGCAGAATTCAGAGCGGCAGCCGCCTGCGGCCTCTCCAGAGCGAGCAGCATCCAGCCTCGCAGAACTAGCTCAGCCGCACCCAGGAGATAGAGATGCAGCCAAAGGTGTGATGGTGAAGGACACGTCTGTGCACGATGGCCACGAGGATATTGTCTCTGAGAGAGAGACACGACTGCCCCAAAGGAGATTGCGGTCTCCTGAAGAGCAGCGGTACGAAAAGCTTGCTCTAGAGATCATTGCCAAAGACAATTCCCTGCTTGGTGTCCTCATGCCTCATCCTGTTGGAAAAACCGCTCTAGACCTGATGGAGAGTTTCTTTCCCGTTAACGTTTCCATGCTGGATAAATCACGCAGAAGAAAGGGAGACGTACAGTGCACGCAGGAGAGCGAGTAAGTGACAAAACCCATTATCTAGTACTTTAAGCTATTTTAGGATATAAATATCACATAGGTAGCAGCAATAAGATGGCTTGAGTGTGTATTTTTTAATGTTTTTTTATTAGCAAGATAGTTTAGCTTTCTGATTTACATTCCCAGGAATATGAGTCTATGAAAGAAGAAATGCAGTTCAGTGATACCTTTATAAAAGGGGCTGGGACAAACCTCAGCTGCAAATCTTTTGCTCTCTATATTTTTTTAAAAATAGAAAAATTGCTGCTGGGAGAGGGGAGAGACTCTGAAGTCAAGGTGTACAAAACTCAACCGCAATGTTTGTGAACAGAACTGTTTGCCACAGGGATTTATTTTCTGTTCCACTAGCAGGAAAAATAGTAAAGGGGAAACAGAAGAATATCAAGTACCTGAATGTGAAGCCAAGGAAAGGAGTGAAGATCCTACCTCTAAGGGGAACCAAGTCCTGAGCAGCAGCAGAGACGGCACAAGCGACCCAGATGACATCACTTCCAAGAAAGTAGGTGGATGGTCATCAGGGGAACTGTGGTTTCTTCAGTCGGATTCATAGAATCACAGAATCAGCAGGTTGGAAGAGACCCACCGGATCATCGAGTCCAACCATTCCCATCAATCTCTAACCCATGTCCCTCAGCACCTGATCCACCCACACCTTAAACTCCTCCAGGGAAGGTGAATCAACCCCCTCCCTGGGCAGCTTCTGCCAGGGCCCAATGANCCCTCCAGGGAAGGTGAATCAACCTACTCCCTGGGCAGCCTCTGACAGTGCCCAATGACCCTTTCTGGGAAACATTTTTTCCTAATATCCAGCCTGAACCTCCCCTGGTGGAGCTTGAGGCCATTCCCTCTCCTCCTGTCCCCTGTCCCTTGGGAGATGAGGCCAGCTGCCTCCTCTCCACAACCTCCTTTCAGGGAGTTGGAGAGAGCAATGAGCTCTCCCCTCAGCCTCCTCTTCTCCAGGATAAACACCCCCAGCTCTCTCAGCTGTTCCTCTTCTTCTCCAGCCCCTTCCCCAGCTTCGTTGCTCTTCTCTGCACTCGCTCCAGAGCCTCAACATCCTTCTTGTGGTGAGGGGCCCAGCACTGACCCCAGGATTTGAGGAGCGGCCTCACCAGTCTCAATATTTCTGTATCCCACAGCCTCCTCCACTCGCTTCCCTGCCCGGGCACCATGACTCACTCGAATTGCCCACGGAACTGACTTTTTCTGTGCATACGATAAATGAAATTCCAGTTGATTCCGGTGAAGCTCGATAACAGAGCTGTGACTCCGTGCTTGTGTCTTAGAGCATGGGATAACAGAGCTGTGACTCCATGCTCATGTCTTAGAGCATAACCGTGTGTAATCGTGCTGTAATCTTTATTGCACTTCGCCTCTGACTGACTGGGAGCTCTCTGAGCCGGGGATTATATCACCAGCTAAGGCGATTACCTGTAATTTGCTTTTCAGAGTTTGAGAATCAAGAACCACTTAGAAAATCTTTCTATTTTTTTATCATTCCCAGAGCTTAAGATTATTTTTAAAAGCCAAAGTTTGGTGAAGATGTGAAGAGAATCAATTCTCTAGAAACGATATGGATTCCCTTTGGCAATAACAGCTTTCTGTGTGGATTTTTCCTGTGGCAGCTGGAACTCGCCTGCGGCCTCCGGTCAAAGCTGCGGAGCCTGTGGGAGGAAAGGGAGCTCATCCTCTCCGAAGCCAGGGAGTGTGCTGAGCGAGGAGAGGAGCTGGAGGCTTTGGTGAGGGACGTCTGCAAGCCCAATGAGTTTGAGCGCTACATGATGTTCATCGGTGACCTCGAGAAGGTTGTGAGCCTCCTGCTCTGCCTGTCCAGCCGCCTCGCCAGAGTCCAGAACGCCTTGAGCAGGATCGACAGCGACACCGACGCTGAGGAGAAGGTGAGTGACGAGCGAGCAGCGTGTTTCGTTTGGCTTGTTCTCTTCTTTCCAGATGCTGCCCTCGTTTGTCTGACAGCTCTAACCAGCGGTTGCAAATCACACACGAATCCCCCCTGTGCTGCTGCTTGGGCACATTCAGTCCCCAGGACAGGCTGCATCTCCAGAGCTGAGGCCGAGCGAGCTCTGTGCCTGGGTGCTGGGGTGGCAGCAGCAGCAAAACCCTGAGAGCCTGAGCCAGGGCCTTTGAATCCTCAGGCTTCTCCCTGTGGAGTCGCTCCAAACCGCTGCTTCAGAGGGCTTCTTGGTTCCCCCCCACTGATAATTTCAATGCAGTAATTGCTGCCTTAGAAATTATATTACATGTCTTAACTC
Source organism: Piaya cayana (assembly GCA_013389865.1). NCBI lineage: Eukaryota > Metazoa > Chordata > Aves > Cuculiformes > Coccyzidae > Piaya > Piaya cayana. The sequence goes on along the minus strand of WAAB01019471.1, from coordinate 21,288 downwards.
TAGCGAGCAGGAAGGTGATGTGGTCACAGCCTGAGATAAAATTACCTGTAGTTGAACTCAACCAGCCAATTTTGCTGGAAAAATCGGGAATTGTCTGATGTCACCAGGAAATCTTTTTAAGTCTGAAATACACTTTTTTTTTTTCCTGGAGAAGACAACCCTAATTTATCCCAGGAACGATTCTTTCCTGCTGTCCTATTGCTTTTAGACTTGTGTTTATAAATATGATACCTGCTGTTATCTCTCATTTGGAAATGAGGAAAGCAGAGTTAGGAAATCTGGGATTTCCTTGAGCTGTGCTGCTGCTGACCCGTAGCTCTAGAGGTTTATTGTAGTTCACACACACACAAGGGCACAAGGAGAGTCCTGCCATGCAGCATGGGACAGAGAGTCAGGATCTACCTGCTCCGAAACATCAGTTGTGTTGACAGGAATAATTTTGAGCAATATTCACACCGATTGTGGCTTTGTGGCTGGCAGGGGGCTGCTGTTTCATTAGTGTTATGTTTATACTCTTCATAGTAAATATATTCAAGGATTTGATAAAGGCTTGGTTACGTGACAGCATTTTTTACAACCTCCCAGATGCTGCAATTGCCCCGATGTTTGCAGAACCAGCAGTTTTGATCTTTGACTCCGTTTCTGGGGTGTCAGTGGTGACCGTTGCTCTGTTATATTCATGGGTGCTGTCCTCAAACTGAGCTGTCCCTGTGAGAATCATTACAGGCCTTATGAGGAGCGGCTGAGAGAGCTGGGGGTGTTTAGCCTGGAGAAGAGGAGGCTGAGGGGAGACCTCATTGCTCTCTGCAACTGCCTGAGAGGAGGTTGTGGAGAGGAGGGAGCTGGGCTCTTCTCCCAAGGGACAGGGGACAGGACGAGAGGGAATGGCCTCAAGCTCCACCAGGGGAGGGTCAGGCTGGACATTAGGAGGAAGTTTTTCACAGAAAGGGTCATTGGGCACTGGAACAGGCTGAACACTTGACTCATCTTCCCTGGAGGGGTTTAAGGGAGAGGTTGACAAGGTGCTGAGGGACATGGTTTAGTGTTTGATAGGAATGGTTGGACTCGATGATCCAGTGGGTCTCTTCCAACCTGGTGATTCTATGATTACAGCTGGAAGTGAATTAGCTAAAATGTGAAAAGTATTAAAATCCTGTAGAACAGGCAGGGCTTGATTCTCATGGGTTTGTTGAAAAGAAGCCTTTGATGAGCGGCTGCTGTCTGGCTCAAAGTTACTTTATCACATCTAATTTTTAATAGAAGTTGCACAATCATTGTAATGTGACACTGGCACTCTGGCTACACGCAGCTCACAAAACCCAAAGTCAGGGGCCTCAAAGAGCTCCTAATGGGATGAAGATGGATGCAGGATACTCTAAAATTACCAGAACGTTAAACATACTGATTTATTTTTCCTGAGGGCGGCATGGAAGAAGTGAGCCTTGATGGGGTTTGCTGGGTGTCTTTACCTTACAAGCCACAAGAATGAGTAATTCAATCGAGAAAAGGCTCGTGTGGAACATAAAGCCCACAAGAGGAAGTAATTAAAGTAAATCGACTGTGGCTTCCAAATGAAGGCCTAGAGACTGCCAGGAACGATGAGTTTTATGGTGTGCTGCTTTGTTTTCTCGTTCTATTAGCAATCGCTGAATGAACGGCACAAGCTCCTGTCTAGACAGCGGGAAGATGCGAAAGACCTGAAGGAGAATCTCGATCGCAGGGAACGAGTGGTCTCTGGTATCCTCGCCAAGTACCTGACCGATCAGCAGCTCCAGGACTACCGACGCTTCGTTCAAGTCAAGACCTCCTTGCTGATTGAACAGAAGGACCTCGAAGAGCAGATCAGGTTTTTTGAGGAACAATTAGAAACTCTGGAGAAGAGCATAATCCCTCTCTGACACCCACGGAGCGTCGGCTTCGCACGTCGTGGTTTGTGATGTTTCCCTGGAGATCCCCACGCGCTCGCTGCGCTGGGCTCGGCTCGGGAGCTCTCGCAGTCCTGTTGGTGCCACAGGATTGACAAGCGCTTAGATGCGCTGGCGATGCTCTAGGCACGCGCTGGGCCCCTTCCCTGGTGGCCAAGCCAGCTGACAGTGTCGTACCGCGTCTAGCAGACCGTGTTCTGGAAACGACTGATAGGATGTGTTGCTCCTATTAACTTGACGTGTATTTCCCGTTCTCGTTGTCTGTCCATCTGTTTCCAGATCGACATAATCTCAATAAAAGAACGATACAAATATTTTCCTCTTGTGGGTGGGTTGAGTGTTTGGAATAAAAAAAAATGATGGGAGCGCTCAGATTTGAATTGGAAACTGCACAAAGCCATCGGAAACGGGATGGGCTGCTTCAGAGAAACCCCTTGTTTCTACTGTTTACTATGTACGACTTGGTAAAAATACTCTGTAATGGAAAAAAATAACTATTTCTGCTCTTGGCAGTTGGCAGCTCTGAGTTTGTCTTGGCTCTGTGCAGGCTGATCAGTCGTGGGTCTCAGGAGGTGAGAAAAATACGATCCTCATTGACATCAAAAAGAGAAACGGGATGGGCTGCGCAGCTTAAACAAACACTTTGGGGAATGATAAACCCAGAGCTTATTCCTGCACAACCCTTTGCAAGTCCTTGCTCTGCTTTCCAAGCGTTTATTTTTCAAGCAGCCCCTCCAGGGTTTTGCTTTTAGGTAGTTTTCAGTTGTCAGCGTGCACAAGAAGTGCTGAGCACTGGGGGAAAGCTCTGCTGCGGAACAAGGGAGGTGGGACTGAGCGGAGATTATTCTGTTTCAACGAGGCTTTATATAAACCCCTTGGTGAAAATCTTTCAACTAATGGTGCGTATTGAGTCAAGCTGGTGATGTTGCTGTATTTAAAACTTGTGAGTGTTCGGTTTTTAGCATTCAGCGAGGGGAATATTGTGTCTGAGCTACATACTCAGCCCATGAATAAGGCAGCTACTAATTGAACTTGGGTTTCTTCCACAGGCAAATAGATGATCCTTGTTCTGTGATGTTTTACTTGAGGTGTGAGTCTTTACTATGGTGTCATCACCACTGGGAGAAGGTGTCCTGTTCCCGAGGCGTCATCTTCTTTGGGATTGCATGAAGCTCTCAGTAAGCACGCAGCCACCCCCGATGGGGAGTTGAGGTGGGTTTAAATGGATGATTTGGGCTCATTATGGGGTTGGAACCAGGTGATCCTTAAGATCCATTCCAACCCAAACTATTCCGTGATTCTGTGGCTTGTAGTGATAGAATGAGGGGTAGTGACTGTAAACTGGAGAGGGGCAGGTTTAGAGTAGACNAGGGTGCAGGGCACGGCTCTTCTCGTGGGCAAACAGAGAAGTGGCCTGGGTGTTAGGTGGCAGCGCAGTGAAGCACGAAGAATCATAGAATCACCAGGTTGGAAAGACCAACAAAACCATTGAGTCCAACCTTTCCTACCAATGAGCTTGCCAGAGCCCAGGCTTAGCAGCTGCTCTGTGTTTGTGTTCAGAATAAAGGAGCGTGTCCTCAGGTGCTGTCCAGGCTCCATCCGAGAAGCATTGTTCTCTTCTAAATTTGCATATTTATGCAGAAGTAGCTGTAGCCCTGCTCACGTTTCAAGAGAAACAGCGTAGTACCCTGAGGAAGGCTGCCAAGACTTGGCATCAGAAGCCGCTTTTATGGTGTGTAGCAGCAAAGATATTAGCAATGAAGTGTGCAAGTGGATGGTACGTAGCAAAGAGTAATTTTGTGGATCTTAACATTTTGTTCCAGTGATCTGAACAGAATAGATTGCTCTTAATGCTAAAAATATTAATTAAAATGTGCTGCTATCGAGTTCACCCAGCTCCCCTTGTTCTTTCTCTCTTCCTTTCCTCTCTCTTGGAGCTGGAAGAAACCAAGATAGCCAGAAATGCAGAGCAGCTCATTTTTACAGCTCTGCTCCAGGCAGTTTCTCCTGACCCTATGCAGGCTGAAGGCTGATCCCGAGCAGCTCAGCTGTAGGTGGCAGCGACTGGTGGTCTGAGGGAAGCAAACTTTGTAAATCACAGAATCATAGAATCAACAGATTGGAAGAGACCCACCAGATCATCGAGTCCAACCGTTAATGTAAGGAATGAAGGAGCTCCTGGCTGCCTCTGACCCTCTGGGGTGAGCAGGCAGGACATCTTCACCAGAGCCGTGGGATCAGGGATGCTTGGGAGTCTCCTCTTGCAGCCTGAAAACCTGATACTGTCTGAACAGCCCGGGGTGGAGGTAACCGGACCCCTTCACCGTGAGAGGACTGGCACTGGAGACCTGTGGGGAGCTGTTGGTATCAATTAATTATGGCTACATCCACGAGAAAGCAAAAGAATGGTGCCAGGGAGGAGAAAGAAGGAGAAACAGGCAAAATGTGAGCGTGTAGCTCTCCCCCCTGGGGATGTCAGCTGTGGGAATGCTGGTGGGATTCCAGGAACGATCTCTTAACTCATTTGGCCATCCACGCACAGGCAGCGTAGGGGGAAGAAACTGCAGTAGCTTCTGCTCTGCTGAGAAAAAGCAGGTGGGGCTGATTTCAGGGTAAAAAGATCCCTTTTTATTGCCTTGGGCCGGAGAGGAGCAAGGTGTCGAGGCAGAGCAAAGGGTCAGCGAAGGCAGATGAGGCACCGTGCCTGTCTGACAGCGTCTTGGCAGCAAATGTGGGGATTTGAGAAGTAGTAGCTCGTTTGAAATTGGATTTAACACCCACCGCAGTGCGTGGGAGTCGCTGCTGGATCAGCAGCTGCTCTGTCAGCCTCTCAGGCACTACACTCAAAGATTTTAATTTTTTTTTTCCTTTAAACCCAGGCCTTGTTTTCTTCCTTGGGTTATTTTGCTGCGGGATTTTGGCATGTGGAGCTAATTAAGGAACGGAGGGGCACAGGGGTTAATGTAAATGTACTCTACAAAAGATCTATTTGGTGCTCGTGAGAGCAGCTTTTAATGCGTAGAAGGATATTCTTTCTGCTTGGGAAATTCATGACAACCATCTGAATAAAAATCTCAAAAATAAATTCCAAGCAGCGTTGCAAAGCTAATCTACGCCTGGAGGGAGCCCACGTGTACATTAAGGAATAATCAGGCTCTAGGAATCATGCACTCAAGAAGCAGCGCATGAATTTCACTACGAAATGAAGGGAGGCATTAAAGGTTATCAGAGAGACTCTTGAATCTCACATGGGCTTGGAAGCTGAGTCATCCCATAGAGAAATCCACGGAGAGAAAGTATGGGCTGAGCTGCTAATCCTCACTTAGAGAATCAGAAATGCTTCTGAAAATGTGCACAAGCAGGCAAAGGGTCTTCCCGATGGCCTTCAGCTCGTGAGGGATGAACAAGAACATCCCAAACTACCTCAAGAAGGAACCATGTGTGAGACAACCTCTTCTGATCCCTGACTTGGGGCAGCTCCTGATGGAACAGGTGGTGGCCCCAGCACCATTTTCTGGGGACCAGCCAAAGACTGCACAAAGCTTCTACCTGGGCAGGTCAAGCGGAGCAGCTACCAGCATCGTTTTTATTGTGCTCAAACCTTGAGGTTGCCCAGAAAAAGAGGCCTGGGGATGCTGCTGGCAGAGCTGCTGCGGGAGATCCTGCTCGGCTGCTGCGCTGGGTGAGTGAACTCGGGGCGGAAAAACTGGTTTCCTGCTGTGTTTGATTCTACTTGAGGAATGGTGAGTTCTGCACAGGGAAATTCTTTTGTGTAATCTGCTTTAGAAATCTTCGCTGGCATAAGGTTGTTGATCAGTGGAACGAGTCCAAATGCTGGTTTTGAACTAGTCTGGGTTATCTGGCAGTGACACTGACTGCCAGCAGCCCCATCCCCATTAGAAAGTGCCTCCTGATGAGACTTGCCCAGCAGCTGACTCCAAAGGGCCAGGAGGTGACCAGGACCCTCCTTCAACCCCTGGCAGTTGGCGATTGCCCAGTTTGGAGTTGCAGACATGGCTGAATGGGGAGATGTGCTTAATGATTTGTTTTGTCTTATAAATTAGTGAAATAAACCTTGGAACTCGGAGAGAAAATGAATGTTCCTCATTACGATGTGGAAGGTTTTGTTCCTGTTCTCCCGCTGCAAGAAACAACAACCCCGCTGTTTGTGCCTGTGCTACGGGCTGGCCACATCTCCATTAACAGCCTCTTAATTTGGGGTCCCACATTAGCACAAATCACTGGAAAGAGCAAAACCTGCCGTGTTGTGATTTTACTGGGATTAATATGCAAATGAGGGGGCCAGAGCATCCAAGGAATGTAGGTCATGGAGGGAAGATGCCAAGCAGGAGAAAGGATGAGCAAGGGAGAGTAGGGGACAGTTTCAAACGTTCTCCTCTACCTCTCACCGGTGGCTGCAGCTCCTCTTGGTCTGCTGGCGTGGCACAGTGACTCTTCCACTAGACTTGGTTTTGTGATGGAGCTGGAGCCTCCTGAAGGCTTCATTGTGAGAGGGGTGTTTGCTGAGGCTTTTGTAGAACAGCACTTACCAGGGAATGGCAACAGCCAAAACTCTACTTGAGCTCGACCACAACCACACAGCCTTGAGCTGCTCAAACAGCCACAGCTGGGGGACAAAGTCCGTCCCTTTGTATGGAAATGCAGCCTGGAGCTTGTTTGCAAACCTCTCCAGTTCTGGCTTTGGAGCTGCTGTGCCTGAGAACAAAAGAGGCCAAGGAATGGAAGAGCCGAGTTATCTTCAGCAAGATGGCCTGAGCCAGGGTCAGACAAACATGAGCTTTGCTGAGCAGGGCTGCTGCTGAACTAAAACCCCAGCCAGTTTTATTTGCACAGACACTTCACAGAATGCACAGCATTCACCGGCTGTGGATGATGCTGCTCGGGCTTCCTAGAGGTCTACGAACATTATCTAGATTTCAGTTTGGAATATCAGTACTGACTAGCAAGTGACCTGGGTGATTATCTCTGTTTTATAGCAGGAAAGCGGAGACGTGGCAAGCAGGCAGGCTAGTGACCAAGGCAAAATACAACCCCGAGTGCCTGACTCCCTGTCCTCTGCCTTACCTGCACCTTCCACCTCTGTTCTTACGCAGCTGCCAGCCTTCCCCCATCACGTAAGCCATCTCCTCCTGGCAGGAGCAGGTCTCAGGGTGCAGGGAATTTTGGATTTGTTCTCTCCTGCAATTAGCCCTGGCGCCAGAGGCAGCTCCTGGCTCTGGGTTGGGCTAGCGGTTCCCAAGGCTGCTTGCCCAGCCTCTGCCCCGGGCCAGCACTGCCAGGAGCCACAGTTCTCTCCGCTCCATCGCTTGTGAAAGCATCCTGGCTGAACTTGACAGCTCTCCCTCATTCCTATGAAAACCCTACGGCGTTCAGCTGGATTCAGGCTTGACACTGGGATGTTAAGGAGAATCTGTCAATCTGGGAGATTCATTAAACAGCCCCAGCGTCACCCTCCGCCAGGAAAACCCTCCCGTGATTGTCCTCCTGCAGTGTAAACAGCACTAGGGGAAACCCAAACCCAGGAAGGCCGGTGAACTGGTTTTACTGCAATCGAAAGGCAGCGTGTTCTCTCTGCCCCTCAGCCCTGCTTTGCACCCGAAGCTGGGTGGCACCGGGCGTGTGCCCATCCCGGCCTGCCCAGAGCACCTCGTCTTGATCTGCTCTGCACGGAGGAAGGAGCTGAGTCACGGCTCAGCCTTGTTGGCAGAGCTGACCCACCCCACCCGCAGCACCCGACCGCGGTGTCGCACCGAGGGGAACCTGGAGCCGGGCTCTGATGGAGTCATTTTTCTATCAGACAACCTCACCCCTGCGATGCCTCTGAGGAAGGAGCAGCGTGGAATTTATTCACTGATACCTGCTGCAATCGAGGCTTATCTCTGCTATGACGTCTTGCTTTGCCTTTGACACAAAAAGCCGGAGTAATGAACTCCTTCCTTTCCTTATGGCAAAGCCATAACCATGATTTACAGCTTAGACAATTAAGTCTTTTAAATGGAAAACACACTGTCCTGGAGCCTCGCCTCTGACTTGAGGAGGTTTTACTCAATTAGAGCTAAAAATGCTGCTACGTGATTAGAACAGGTAGCGAGTGTGTGTCCATAACTAACCAAAAAGCTTCCCCATAGGGCTGACTCGAACTGGAGAGCGTTTCCAATCCACACTGGACGCTCTCACCAAGAAATCTGTTCTGCCCATGCCTTGGACACAACACAAATGGACACACGTGCTCCGGTGGTTTTGGGAAATACAGAAAATAAAGCATTTAATGTCAGTAAACTCAGAAAAACTTTTCAAAACAGAGCAAGAGACCATTTTTTTCCCCCCTGTAATTCTGCAAGCTGACACAGTGCTGGACAAATCTAGGTTTCGAGCGACCGTGCTGGTCAATGGTCACACCAACAGCTATGGAGCAAATAGGATTTCATTTTTTTTTAAACCCTAACTCCAGATATAGAAGTCATGAGGTGCTTGATCATTAACGTTTGCTTAACAACTTAATTAGTTCAATGCGGAAGCAGATCGGTGCAGAATAATCCAGCCTCTTCTGAGAGCGGGTGGATCAGACCCGGCTGCCGTCACCAATTACGATCCCGACAACCGGTACCAAACTCCGGGGAGAAGGTTTTAAAGTCCAAGAGGGCTGCGCCTCCCCATCCAGCAGCCCTGCAGCATTCCTCGTGAGCGCTTGGGAGAAGCCAGTGACAGCCAGTTAGAAGCCTTGCACTTATTTCAAGGCGGAAAGAAAACATTCCTGAAGTCACTGGCTTGGAAAAAAAGGCAAAGCATGCAAACAAGTGCTTCAGCACAGAAACACCTGATGGGGCTGAGAAGCAGAGCAAGCGCAGTATTGCCGTCACCTTCGTCACCTTGAGTTACACAGGACTGCGAGTTACATTTTTAGAGAGAACGTGGTGGTTCCGCAGACCGACCCCGGGAGCCGAGCAGTTTCTGTCCTTAGCTTTGCCTCTTCACATTAACATTAAGAAAAAAGTGATTAAAAAAAAATAATCATCTCACTGCAAAGGTATTACTTTTGGAGCTCCGTGTAGTTCTCTATATAGAACAATCATGTTTATAACGTAAAAGAAGAAGAGTTAGTTTTAGGTCGATGATTCATGCTGTTGAGATAAACATTGCTGCGAGAGGCCATGCAGACATTCTGAAACACCTAACAGAACATAAAGCCTGATTCTTCTATTTATTGTAAATGGGTCGAAATCAAAGGCTACGTTTGAAATAAAAAGAATCAGACACACAAGCCCAACTTTGTTTCCCGTTGGCTGCTCAGGAACTCTGCAGGATCCGATTCCCGGTTTTTCAGTTCAGCTTTTCACTATCAAATATCAACAAGGTTTGTACCCAGGTTGAACGACAGTCGAGTTTAAATGCTCACAGTATCAGCGAGACGCGGTTAGAACCACCGGGTCAAAGAGTCTGTCAGGAAGAGAATAAGAAAATTACAAGTGCTTATCCTCGCTTCCAGACTGAGGTAGACAGGTCCCGGCGACCGGATTGCTGGTCACCATTTTAAAACCTGTTCATCCAATAAAACGCTTTAGGCGAGAATTGAGACTGTTAGGTTAGAATTTCTGACAGTAAGAAACTTTGTTTTGAAGAAGTACAGTGCGCAATTTTTATAAATAGAAATATGCCTCTTCTCTTACCAAAATAATCATAAACATCGTAGAAAACTATGCGTCTTTCTTCTAATAATTCAAGCCTGCTGTATCACAAGTCACGTTCAAGTAGCCAGCTACCAGCTTGCTGTTCACAGTGTACAATAAACAATTCTTTACTTTATTTTTGCTCTCCAGCCAGGGAACACGGATCGAAAGGCTGTACTCGATGCATTTTAACCTGTCCACACACGCAGAGGATGTTTCATTGAGTAGAAAGTTTGTGGTCTCCACCACTACTGAGGCTCGACAGCATCTATAACGCCCCTGGGCAGCTCCCTCTCCACGGGTGCCTGTGAGTTGGGTTTCATCCAGTGGCCTTTGGAGACAGACCCTGTTATCGGGAGTTTAAACATCCAAAGAGGCAGACAGGGAGAGAGGAAATCCAAGGTGCTTCTGCCAGAGAAAATGGAGATTCCAGTTTGACCCCAAGAAGGCAGCGGCTAGTGGCCGAAGAACAGCTCAGACACAGGTCGGCGCTTCATGACAATCTCCTCTTCCTCGTCCTCCATCGCCTCGGAGAGGGAGGAATACGAGGGGAAGCCTCTTCTGGTCTTCGGCTTCCTCCGTGGGCCCGTCGTGGCAGCCAGGAGCTTGTTTAAGGACGAGGGCTTCCTCAAGCCTTTGGTGAGGTCGTAGAAGGCCATGTCGTCCGATATGACTCCCAGGAAAGTGCTGGTGGAGCTCAAGATGGAAGCCGCGAGCTTCGTGGACTTCTTGATAGGCACGCAGGGCTCGGCGTTGTGGGCAAGGCTGGGGTCTCCCAGCAGGCGCCTGACGGCCGAGGAGGCCCCTTCCTTCAGGTACTGGTGGGGCTTCTTCCCGCTGTAGTCCCTCAGGTCGGTGTTGGCGTGGTAGCTGTAGACCAGCATGGTGATGATCTTCTCCTGGCCGTGTATGGCGGCCAGGTGGAGGGCGGTGTAGCCGCCGTGCGACCTGGCGTCCACGTTGACGCGGGTGCCCCCCTTCTCGGCCGCCCGGATGATGTTGCTGACCATGTCGCAGTTGCCGCTCTTGGCGGCCCAGTGCAGGGCGGTGAAGCCCGAGATGAAGTCCCTGCGGGCGGCCAAGCTGGCGTCGCCCAGCAGGAGCCCGTGGAGCTGCTGCGTCCACTGCCCGCCGGCCGCCAGCACCAGCCAGCGGTGCTCGGCCTCCTCCAGCGGCACCGCCGAGGGCTCCTCGCTGGCCCGATGGCTCCTGGGCACCTGCCGCGGCCCCGGCGAGCGGCACCCCGGCTCCTCCTCGGGGGGGGACAGGAGGGACCCCCCCGTCCCCTCCTCTGGGGACGACAACGAGGACCAGCGACCCTTCTCTGAGGGGGACAGGAGGGACCCACACTTCTCCCTCAGGGGGGACGGGGAGGACTGAGCTCCCTGCTGGAGGGGGGATGGCAGGAATGGCTCCCCCTGCTTGAGGGGCGATGGAGGGAATGGCGCCCCCTGCTGGAGGGGTGATGGAGGGGCCGGAGCCCTCATCTCGGGGGGCGACGGAGGGGCCGGAGCCCCGACCCCGGGGGCCGGCACGCAGCGCACGGGCAGCATGCAGGGCTTGGAGAGGGGGTCCCGCCGCGCCCCCCCCGCGCCGCCTCCCGGCACCGGCACCCCGGCCCCGCCGCCCTGGAAGAGCCCCCGCAGCTCGGCCACGGCGCGGGGGGACGAGGGGGAGAGCCCCGCGTCGCCCCCAGCCCGCCCCGAGCCCCCCAGGCCGGGCAGCCGCAGACCCGCCCCGGGGCTCCGCTCCGGCCCCGACATCCCGGCACCGGCGGGGGCAGCGGGGTGGGAACGGGGGGAGGCGGGGAGGGAGGCACCGGGGGAGGAACAGGTGGAAGAACGGAGAGAGACACGGCGGGGAGGTAGAGATGGAGGCACGGGGGGAGGCAGGGAAGGAGGCAGAGGGGTAAGAACGGAGGGAGACGCAGGGGGAGGCGGAGGTGGGGAAGACCCGGGGGTAAGAGCGGAAGGAGCAGGGTTCGAATCCCGGAGGAGCCCGACCGCCCTCGGAGCTCGGAGGCACCTGGCTCGGAGGCACCTGGCTCGGAGGCTCCTCCGGCCGCTCCGGGCGGGGCTGGGGCCGCCCCCGCCGCTTGTCTCCTCCCGGGGGGGGCGGTGCCGCGGGGCGCGGCTCGGGCTCGGCTGCTCGTCGATCCCCGGTTCCCCGTCCCCCTTCTCCACCCCCCGGCTGCCCCGACAAGTCTTCCAGCCCCCAACTGCCCAGCTTCTCCGCCCCCTCGAACCCCCCGTTCCCCGGCTCCCCTGCCCCCCCCCCCCCCCCC
>WAAB01019470.1:363820-427671 GCA_013389865.1 Piaya cayana | reverse complement strand
AAACCATTCTATGATTCTAGGTTAATTCTTCAATTCTTGATCAGCCTAGATAATGAATTGCAAGCCCTGGTTTTACAGACAATCTTTACATAACTAAATGATTCACAAATTGAGTGTCACCGACTTTTCAGATGAAACAGAGAAGAAAATGATGTTGCAATAAAATCAGTAGGATGATTTAGCAGCCTGCTGTCTTGATTGTTTTGCAATTAAGCGAGAGGATGCCCTGTTATATGTAGGCTTAGTGTGCAGACTCAGTGGCTGAGTAATACCATGTCCTAGAAACAGAGGCTCAGCCTACTGCACGCAGATGGGAGAGAGCCCAAACTCCTGCTTCTTCTCAAGGTGAACTCACAAAATTCAGACCGTGCACATGGGGAGCTCCTCTGTGTCCCTGCAGCCTTAAAGACTTGCCTGACCTCGATTGCCACAGCAGCTAATAGCTGCTTCGCTGTGCAACGCACTCCAGATGCATTGATCCTCACAATATTGCCATAAGGTGGAAATAACTTTCATAGCAATTTTACAGATATTAAAGAGAGGCATCAAGAGATTAACTAACTTGCCAACAGTCAGAGAAGAAACCTGCAGAACATCAGGGAACTGCACACAGGTTTCTCACACTTCATATCAATGTCATGAGTTTGTATTTCTTTTCACAGCTACTTCGTGAAAGACCTCTTGACTGTGGCTGCTGAATTCTCTCCTTATCACAACTGGTTTGTTTGGAGAAAGATGATGTACACGTGCAAGATGTGCCCATAGACCACAATGAGGTTATTCAATTTTCAATCCCAAACTCCAAACATTCCAGACATAAAAGTAACATTTAGCCCTACAGTGCACAGGTTTTGTTCCAGAATAGGTTAGTTCTGTTCTTGTTTTAAGAAACTAATAATTTTGATTTTATCATTCATGCACAAGGTGTTTCTATGGGTGTGTTTGGCCCCAGAACAGCTCTGGATTAGGCAGAGGCGCAACACATCCTTTCTGGCAAATGAATCCCTGAACATTTGGGAGCTACAGGCTTGAATGAAACATAAATCTCCTTCAGCGTGAATGCCTAGACTTCTCCAGGTCTGTTACAAAGCAGATAGCAAGTGGGGTCACCAAACAGTGCAGATGTCAAGTTTGTACAGGCTGGGATATGTCAAGCTTTACAGGGAGAGATAAGCTTGAATATTTATACTTCCAGTGCACTTGGACTCTCCTGGAAGCATCAGCCAAGTCACAAAGACAGCAAGGAAAGGATTCAGCAACTGCCATCATGCCACATAAAGCCCCAGGGTTGGGCAGGCAGAGACACACGCGTTACTCTGCTTTACAGCCACATACGCAAACCAGCTCCCAGTTGGACACAGCCAGTCCCACGGCTGGACTAGACGCTGTGTGCACCTTCCTCCTCACTGTGGCTCCTGCTCTTCTCAAGGAAGGATGCACACAAGCATGAAAGATTGCAAATAACAGCTCAGAAAGGAAACACAGGATTGAAACTCTGGTGATTCCCATTTCTACCATCACACTCTGTTTAGACCATTCCCAAATAAGGATCCCAGGGATAAAATACAGCTGTATTTTCATAAACCGGCAGAATTTTAACTTCCAGATAAATCTTCTTTACACTGCCATCCCTTTTTATTAAAGCTGGTTGAACCAAGCTGGAAGGGTTTTCCTAGCATTCCTCAAAAGAGTTATCTGACTGATGTCCCAGCACTATTTATTGCTTTTCAAAGCACATAGGGGGTATTACATCAACTGCCTTCATAGAGCTTTGTGAAGAGCCCTTTTCTTTCCACATCTGAAATTCCCTGTACAGGGCAGATCTTTGGAAAAGAAAACATGAGTAAGAAGCAAAATACTGGTCAGAGGGAAGAGAATTGCACACTCACTCTTTACTAAACCTGATTTTACCACATCAAACTTTCTTCTACGAAGAAATATTCACAGCTCTGGGAGAGGAAACACACTTATGAGATCAGTGCTGTTTGCAAAGGAAATGAAAAATGGTGGATGTTAATAATTTAAAGTGTTTTTAATGAGCTTAACTGCTGTATTTTAGTCTTGGAGGAAGAGTTAAAGTACTTAGAAAAACAAGCAGTGTAACAGAGATTACAAGAGCTATTAATTCCCCTTGAACCACTTTGTACTTGTATGTATTCTTTCACCATCTTCGCCAGTCCTGTTTTACAGCCTGTGGGATAATTGCAGTCTGGCATAGAAGAAGATGCCTTTTGCCAAATGCAAAAGTGAGCTGTTGGTACCTGTGTCACCTCCCTGTGGGATCCAGTGAAGCCCATGACAGAATCACCAGCCACTTGCAGCCAGCCTGCTCACTCTGCTTAATTTCCCAGTTGGATTCTTTCACGACAATCTCTGAAGCCAGCAAAGCATGTGCCTATTTTTCGGTTTCTGTGGCTAAAACACAAGGACCACATTGCAGGTAAGAGTGTGGATGAATCCTAGTTTGAAACCACTTAAAGACAGCAAGTTAGGACAAGAATCAGGGAGTGTAACAATTTCATTAATCATCTTCTATTATCTTGGCATACATCAGAAACTTATTAGCAAAACTTTGGAGCTAAGCAAAGGAGTATGAATACTCAAAAAACTGCAATTAAGAGAGGACAACACACACCCAAGTTAAGATCAAATAAACACTAATCTGTTAAAAAAAAAGAATACAGAATATTGAAGAACAGGGCTTTATGACCAGTATGTGTTACAGTCAGATCCTTCTGCCTTCACTGTTCCCCCATAGACCTGAACACGGGACTGGAGCTTAAGTGCTTTGAGATTTATAGACTTATGGAATGTGTTTGGGTGGAAGGGACCAAGTTCTAGTCCTCTTGCCACTCGGTGTGAATGACAGCTGGAGACAGAAATCTCCAACGGGATTTTGTGGAAGAGAGGTTCCCAGACAAGCATTAGAGAAAAATCTCTCACACGGTATGTAAAATCTTGCAAATTTGAACTAGGTAGAAAGCCAGCTGCTTGGGATTTTTGTTTGGTTTTTTTTTCAAGATGTAATTTAAAACACTGTTCTTACTTAAAGGTCACTAATGGAGAGAAAGTCACAGTACCAACCTGGGTTTAGCACAACACAATCAAGGCCTGTCTGTGTTTACATGGAAAAACTGAGCCTGGAATGAACACTGAGCCATCGGCAGTCCCAAGGTACTAGGATGGCAGGCACTGAATTCTGACCAGGCCATTTTGTTATGGAATCACCAGGCGACAATTTTGGCTGAGCTATGTTGGCACAGGCTACCAGTCTGACATTCCTAAACATTGCAAAAATTTGCTTTGTGTGCCAAGCAACTAGTGTTGCAAGGATTCTTGGAAGCTCATAGCACAAGGACCCCAGTTATCTTCAACCTAATCAGTCACAGAAACCATAGAATAATGGCCCAGCTGAAGAATAGAGAGATGCCTCCTGACAATGTACTGAGGGAAAGATGGAAGGGGGATAATCCCAGCATCACAAGCTGAGACACAAGGCAGTCTCATGTCCTGGCATTTCAAGTGCAGGACATCATCTGCCTTCGGGGAAATAACAGGGAGGGTTCCCGTTGACTTCAAAATGGGGAGAGCTGGCACCCCAGAATACGGTCCTTAACCACAACTACTGGAAAGGGAACTTTCTAGGACAAACTCGAGAGACCAGTAGGGCTATTTCTGCTCAAGATGAAGTCAGACCTCCAAAGAGAAAATAAAACAGTAAGGGACATCTAAATCAGCTTATATGCAAAGACAATTAAAATGAAAGACAATTCCCATTCTGCCTCCTTCTCTAAGTACCCAGCAAGACAGTGAGATGCTTAAACACTTCAGATCTAACCTCATATTTAAACTCATAGCAGTTTATAACACCTTGGGGGTATAAGAAATGGCCTAAATATGAGTATAAATAATTACGTGTAATCAAGATTCAGGCTCCCTTTGCCTGAGGTGGAAAAAACCCATATTCATTCCAAATCCAAATTCATTTTGGAAATGAATTTTCATGACTGATCAGCGTATCTGCTAATCAACATATCTACAGTCTAGCCCCGTAGCATGAACACCAAGAACAGACGGTACCGATGACAAAAGATGATACAATCTGCATGTTCATTGAATTTATCATAGTTTGATGGATACCCTGTGCCCCAGGCAGATAATTAAATGTGATTGATTGGGGTTAGAACGGACCAAGCTGAAATCCATTTCAAAAATCTGTGTTTTCTCCAAAGCAATAGCCAAGAGCAGTGACCAAAGTTCCCAGCGCATAATCTTATCATTCACTGCAGAATTTCAAGGTTGTTCTGTTCTGTCGTGCCACAGTAAGAGCTGCAGCGCCTGTAGAACAGCAGGTCAAGGCTGTGGACATGAATTCTGAAGAAGCAGTTGCAGAGCATCTTGCATGGATGACAACAGGGCCTCCCATCACCAGTTTTGACCTTTGACAGGTGTAGCCAAGACAAGGCCACCTGAGATGCTGACTACTCAGCTCCTGGAATCTCTTTACCTCACACGTTGGAATAAAACTGTGATTCACTGTTTCACTGATTAACTCGCTGAACCGCCAGCCCGTGAAAGCTCACAAGTGCTTTGGATGACTAGAAAGACTACACGGGGAAGCAAGCAGGCAGGTATCCAGAGCATGTCTCTAAGTACCCGTCAGAGTTTAGAATCAAGGAACCATAAAGGCAGATCTCTGCAACAAAAAACTTAGCAATTTTGCATAAGCTTGTTGGAGCATTAGGAAGCGACACTGGAAACTCTAACTACAAATGCAAGCCAAAAACTTCTGACTAGTTCTCATGGGGGCACTCTCAATGATTAACTCAGATGTAGAATTTGGTGTGTTTTTATTGCTTCCCAGTTCAATTAACTGCTCATTAAAAAGGACTGGTCCATAATTGGAAGTTTCTCATTGGCTCATCCTTGACAAATCCCAGTTTAGGATCTACCATTTGCAAGACACAGCCAGGGCTGAGGAATAGCTGGGGAGAGTATGCATAGAAGAACTTTAGAACTTTTGTTTTGCTGCCCTTACTTTCTGCAGCCTTACCAAAGGAAGAAAAGGCAAAAGCCCAAACACATGACAACATTTCCAGAGTGACACAATTAGTTACTGTAGGTTTGGATCCTTCACATTCTTGGCACTCAGCATGTGCAACAGCGTACACGAAAACCAACACAGAGAAACAGGGATTAGTTTTCCCATGGCACCTCAAATTAAGGAAAGGGTTGAATACTGAACAAACCCATCTGTCTGCAATCTTTGGGCTGTAAACAGCAGTGCTGCTGAAAAAGAGAAAAAATAGCTCAAGTGTGGTAATTTCCTGCACCCATGCCTTTGTTTTCATCACTAAAGGACTGTAGAAGTAAATGAATATCTACTAATTATCTAAATCTAGAAATGTAAAGGCAACATCTACTGGCCAGATTCCCACATCCATTTGCTCCCTGGAAATATTTTAAGATGAACTTCAACACCAGTAACTCTCACAACAAACTGAGGGCTAAGGTACATGGTGCTCAAATTTTACTCTTGTTACTTGGCTTGTTATGGCAGCTATTGAAACACGACAAACCTTCCTGACTCTTCTTTCCCATCTACTGGCCTTAGATTTTGCAACATAGATCTACTAGGTAAAGTCACCCTTCAGCAGCAAGAATTAGATGCTGCTGCTAAAACCTGTGGGCCCTGGGGTCGGGGTCATTGAACTGGGAAGCTAAAATTTGAATTTCAATTCACAATAGAGACAATTTAAACAATCACTCTGGATTTCAAAATCCTAAGTAGACAGAAGGATGGGGCTCAGCATATCCACCTCACTCCATATTCCTGATAAAAATCACGTCTCTACCGGCACATCAGGGCAGACACGCAGGCACTTTAAAAAAAAGAAAAGCTCTCCCTCAGACAATCCCAGCCCTACGCAGGATCGCTGTTAGCTTTGTTAGCTGAGCACGCTTGCATATCCACTTGGCACAGCCAAAGGAAAGTGCACTTTATCCTGCATCCGTCAGCATCGGTGACAAGCAGATTCCACATAAGGGCATGAAATAGCACATCTCGGGGCCAAGGTGCTCATAAGAAATGTGTGAGATTTAAACATGAATTTCCACTGCTGCACTGGGAGTACAGACTTAGGATGCTGCTCAGGAAGAGGAAAGGTTTTTCCAGAACTATCAAGAACTTCCTACAATGCCACAGCAAATTTTCCTCTCTCTGCACAGTTTCTAACACATGTGCAACTGCTGCAAGTAGTGTTGAGCTTCCTGCAGTTCATCCAAGCTCTCATTCGCATCAGAAATCTCTGCAAAGAAATCCAAGCTCCTCTTTTCCTAAAGGAAGAAGCTTAAATAGCAGTGCCTTAAGATGAAGAGGAAGTTTTTAGAGGGAAGGGACAGGTACAGATAGAGCAAGCTGGACAGCAAGCGCCAGGGCTCTGGGATGGTTCAGGCATTGTGCTTCTGAGCTCTGCGGCCAAACAGCTGCAGTGTCTGGAGCCACTCACTGAACCTGTGGAACAGGTCTCACAACACTGCTCTGGGAATCAAAGTCATAGTCCTTAATACTCTCATACAGAAATGTATTCTGTTTTGGTTTGTTTTAAAGCAGTACTATTACTAAAACAGAATAAACCAGACTTCACTTCTCCCTTTATACATGATAGACAAAGAAAAGAAGATGAAAATACCTTACTCACTAAATTCACATATTTGTACAGGCATACGCAGTTGTAAATGCGCACACAGACACACGGACACTGTTGCCTGCCTTTCACTTCAATTACCAGGCAATTCAACAAGTTCTTAAGCCCCCCCAGCTAATCAGTTCAGCCTATATACGGGCAGCCCATTCCTGGAGTAACAGATGCTCCCAATTTATCCTTCAACATCATGCCTAGAAATTGTCACAATTGGATGCCAGAGTGCCTGATTTGGAGTGCTGCCTGTCAGAACAGGGCTGGCCACAGAGCGGCCCTCAGAGCTGCTCTGCCATTCAAAAGAACATGAGCTATTAAGGAGGAAAAATAAAAAACTCAAGCCAGCAATCATTGCTCACTAACACATGCTGCAGGGAGAGGGCAAAGCTGCAACAACTCAGCAAGAGCTGAAATTCAGGCAGAGGAAAAGAAGAACCAAAAATAGTTTATTAGTGAATCAGAGATGTAGAAGGAGAGACAGTGAGCAATGGAACAGCATAAAGAGGAGCCCTACCGGAAAAAAATGCACACATTACCCTGTATAAAAAATAGAAGTAACACTGAAATAGAACTACTCCAAAACAAATATTTCTGTGAATAGTAACATTTTTAAATCATTTCCTTCATACTGAGTCTGCGTGGTTCTTTTTGCATTTACTGTCTGTGACTGTTCGAGCAAACGTTGTAAGTAGTAATGTTGGAAACAAGAGGATTTTGATCTTATGTTGCCTTATACTCAAAGCATTCACACGCAAAAGCATTTTCACCAAAATCATGTTACATTCATCCAGTCCAAGAAGAGAAACAAAATCACACATGTAAAGTGAGAGACTGGTTGAGTCACTTTCCCAGTAGCCTTCAGAGTATGTGACAGTCTGGGGAACCAGTACATTCTCTTTAAAATACCTCAATGGTGCCCAGGCAGTAAAAACTGGAGATGTTTTTGCAGCCACATCTCACGTACAATGAATGTAAAGAAATCTTTTTAAAGTAATTTGCAGCTTCTTTTATGTGGGAATTGAAATGAAAGCATTGATTTGCTTTACAAGGAAACATTGAATTACACACTAGTCTCAGGACATCAAGGTGCAGTAATTAAACAAAGATTTCTAGACCTGCAGCAATTCCATCCTGGAAAGATTTCCATTAAATTAACTGAGAGCAGGTGCATTTCTCAGCCGATTCTAAAAAATAAATGCTGACAAAAAGGTACGGAAAACACAGGCCCTTTTGTGGGATAAAGTCTGATTAACAAAGACATGAAAACCAGCAAAGTTCAGTCTAAGCCTTATTCCTGTGGGAGCATCTCCAGCAGTCGTGTCCAGCCCAGACCCTTGTTGAGGTTTTTGGGGGTACATAAACAAACAGCCAAAGCCCTCCTGTGCACATTGCCCATGGAATTCCTTGCAAAGGAGCAGAGTTTGTTTTCATTTTCTCAGACAATTTGGTTTCACATTTAACAGACATAGTGGAGACTTCATAATGTGCAGCGAGTCATATACTGCAGGTTTTGTTTGCTTCTGCATTTTTCTACACAAATAGTAAAAAACCCAATTTTTAGTATTTATTTCTCAACACAGATAAGGGAGTTACCATGGCTACCGGTCTCCAGTGCCATGGTTTAAAAGACAGAAAAAGGAAGCCAGACTGAAGGTTGAAATAGTCAGGTTGCTCTGCCCAATACTCACACCAAGCGTGTATGGTAGGGGACTGAAATCAGTCAGACTGGAAAAACACAACACTGAAAACAAAAACAAGGAAAAGGAGTCACAAAGCTATGCAAGCCATGCACTCAACTTCAGATTCAATATATTTTCAAGTACACAGAATGTCTCAGTAGGACCCAAGCAGCCCTGGATTTAAAGAAAGCACAGTTAAGGCCCAGAAACAAATTCAAAGACAACTGCTTCATAAGTAGATTAACTCAGCTCCATGGGCAGCGCACAGAGCCCAGTTCATCTTAACGTTCAGGTGCAAAGAGCCCCTGGGCACGACACAGGCCAGTAGGGAGGGACCCGCAAAACTCATCGTGTCCATGCCCTACCTCCCTCTGTGTGAAAACATGGATACAACCCACTTCCCAGCACTACAGACAGACGTGGGGAATTCTTGGTTTTGATGTGGTCAGATGCCCTGGCAATGAAGACAACAGGAACGCTGCTCACCGAGGCTGTGGTTTAGCTGGGAAGAAGTGCACAGCCATCACCCCCAGGTCCACATCAGCTGCTGTGTTCATACATGAATATGTATAACAGGTCATTCACCCACACAACAGGGCCAGTAACACTTTATGGTAACTCCACTTAGAAGTGGAATTGGCACAACTTGTTTCCACCAGTGTCTTTTCATCCTCTTTTTTACTACCGAAGAGTTTTCAATTCTTCATAAAAAAGAAATCTGATGCTTCATATACTTGATTTTCTGATACACTGAAGGTCTTTAGACAGATATTTGATATTCTGTTGATAGAGTACAAAGGACTCTGTATATCAGAATTTCCACTAAGAACGGACAAAGATTTATTCTTATATTTCAAAAGCTGAGCAAAGGAGGTGTTAAATAAAAGCCTGAGAAGAATATGTGTGATTCATTTTATATTGATACACACATTGTTCAAGAAAATGCAGCCTCGTTTAATGGTGTATTATATTTGGAGGAGGAAAAAATTACCTGGCTGCACAGGCTGATGCACTTCCCAATTCATTGTCATTTGAGTGAGTTGAGTGTAGTGACAATTTACTGAGAAAAAAAAGATAATTTGTGCTTATATGATTTGGACTTGAATATTTAAATCATAAATATAACTGTGGGCCTCCGTTTTTTCAAAATTATCTTGTTTTCTTCCCCCTTCTCATCTCCTCTAGTATCATCCTTGCATTCCCTTACTACTGATACCAAGTATTTAGAACGCATTTGCCCACCTGGTGACAGGCCCTGTTGTGAATGTCTCTGACTGCTGCTCAGCAGCAGCAGGGAAGGCTCAGTCCCTTCATTCAATCTGCCTCCTAACGTGCCTCATTCTGAATTTTCTCATTACTGTAAATCCTACGAGCAAAGAACAACAAGACACACACACACCCCCAGCCATGCCAGCAGCATCAGCAAATTTTAACAATAGTTTGTTTGTTGCTTTTCAACCTCATGATGGCCTCTGTGTGTTTGACTCAAGGGCTTGATATTTGTTGAAAATTCTGTAATGCCAGAAGCACAATCCTTGTGGAAGAACTAGAAGTATTAATTGTTTCCAAAAGCGCTACTAAAATATCTCACTGAAAGACACGGGGACAAACAGGGGGGGTTATATATTTAAATTTTAACCAGCCCTAATTATACAAGCAAAAAATTATCTTTCTGACCCTCACTAATTTATCCAAACACGGCACTCAGCCAGACCAACAAATTGCAGACGTGTTGCATCCTGTGCAATGGAGCAATGTGTCCTCCAGCTGCTAAAGCGGCATCTTCTGCAGCAACATGACAGTTCAAAGTGTGCGTGTTCTTTTAATGAAACACCATGATAACTCATTAAAGAAAGATGGCAGAAGAACTGTGGATTCTCTCCCATTTCCCTGTTATATATACAAATGAATGCTTACTTTCTTCCAAAAGGTACAGGCAGAGTTCAGCTGAGACAGATGTCTGCTGCATCAATTGTTCTAACAACCCTCTCTGACAGCCAGTCTCCAGTACGAGCCTCTGATTACCACAGCCAGACCCAGCTTATGGGGCACTTGGGAAATATGATTAGACCAGATACATTTTTCTTAGAAGGCAGAAAAACAGGATAGGATGAGTAAATTTTGGCTTACTGGAAGCTTTTTTTTTTTTTTTACCTCAGGATGGAGATTCTCAAGTTTCTAATAAATGATACTTTGTAAATGGCTGAACGTGGATAGAACAGGAGGGAGGGACAAAAGACAGCAAACAAGAAAAGCAAGTCATGCATAGTTGTAGGCTACTTTCTGCAATACAACATGGTGACTGTCTTTAGCAGAATGAGAAACACAGGAGAAGCACCTGAGCAACCCACAATTAAGTCAGGAAGGATGCAGTGATGCTGCATGTGGTGCAAACCCTCCACATACAAGATTTGAGAACACGAATCCTAGCAATTGGTAACCTTGTTCTCCCAGTTCCCTGTGATGCTTTGGACAGCTTCTCCAAAAGGTGCACTTGCAGGAACAAGATCTGAATTGCCAGGGCTGGCAGACTGAGAGCTGACAGGGTGCCACACTCCCACATCGCTGGCTCTGTGCAGGTTTGCAGCCAGGCTAACAAGAAACGCACAGCGAGGACACACTCTGCTCCTCTGCACTGCATTACCGAGGCTTTGGGTTCTGCTTTTGGCCTCACTGCTGATAAGCAACCCAAGTTTAGGAATAAAATCTGGTGTGAGGAAGGACAGATCAAGCCCTTCACTTCCTGAGTCTGCGTAGAATAAGGAAAGCAATCTCTGCTGCAGCCCTGAGGGACTTCTCTATCTAGAAAGGTCTTTGAGCTTTTCCTTAGCTGAAGAAACTGCAGAGTTCAATTATCATCTCGTAAGCATCACAGGGG
Source organism: Piaya cayana (assembly GCA_013389865.1). Lineage (NCBI taxonomy): Eukaryota > Metazoa > Chordata > Aves > Cuculiformes > Coccyzidae > Piaya > Piaya cayana. The sequence continues at coordinate 416,413 of WAAB01019470.1, read as the reverse complement.
GCTGGAGAGGACAAACATATGCTTTGGTTTTATTCCTTGCTATACTACCAGCTTCGTGTGTGACCTTAGCAATCACCAGCCTCTCCTGGGTCTCGTTTCCCAATTCACTTTTTAGAAACCCTGTGGTTTCTACACAGACAGGTAAGATCAAATGATCCAGATCTCTGCCGTTATAAAGTTTCCCAACTCTGTTTTATATCAGCAAGGAATTTGGCTCAGCATTTCTGCTGGAATAGCTCCTTGCTGTTGCAAACAAAATAGTGGAAAATGGAGAGAGAAGCTGAGAGTAAGAATTAATTGAAATATTAGATGTTTAAATCCTAAAAGCCTGGCATGAAGGATACAGTTATACCCCTCGGCCAAGGAGATGCCTAGAAAAAGCCTCCAGAACAATAAGAAAATGGCTTGACAGGAAAAAATGCCAGCAAAAGTGCCTAAGGCGAGTTGTGTGCCTTTTAGCAGTCCCTTGGTCATCTGTGTTTCCATCCTGAATAGAACAAAGAAAAAGAGGAAAAGGGAAATAAGATCATAGTTATTCAGCAGATTTACCCCAAGAGACATAACTGAATAGAAGATAAATCACCATTGTCATCATCATCACAGAAAAAGCATCTGAGAGCCTGCAGCGGGCTCACTCTGGAATACCTCGAAGCACCCTGTCATGCCAAGGAGAATAACAAACTTCCTCCAGGCTTCCTATCAAGATGCACCCACGTGCAGTTCTACAGTAGAGGTTGGAGCAGTTGGGTGAGGCGATCTCAAGCCAGCGCGGCTCTGCCCAGTGACTCCCCAAGAAACACGACTGACACCATCCACCTCTGCACTGCCAGACTGGAGAGATGGGGTTTGTCAGACATGCAGTTGTCTTCAACAAGGTCAATTTTAAGCATCACCTCTGCCTCCTGCCAGGCCTCTAGGTGGCACCCACCAGCTGAGGAGCAGGTGATTTGGAATGGACTTGCCTGATGCGGATACTCAACACACCCTCACACTTTCCTGATAAGACGAGTCTGCTCCCTCCACTGAGGCACCTGTGAGTGTTGGTTTATAGAGACTAGATCAGAAAGCAGAAAACCCCCAAATGATTGCACAATATTTGATGAATATAAAAATACATATATATTTTTTACTTCACTAAATGCTTAAAAGTTGACATTTCACTTAGAATTTCCATGCTTATGATTTCCATGCTCTTATGATTAAGACTTATGACTCTCAATTTCTAGCCTAATTATTGTGGAATCTTTTATTCACATTCTTTTTTTAATGACAAAATGTTACCAAATTCAAAACTATATTCACATTAAACTCTGATACAGCCCCTCAAAAGGCCATCAGCATAGTAAGGGACACTGAGAATCCTACCAGCATCCTCCTCCAAGTCATTCATTCCACCACCGCAAGGAAGAATTCTTGAGAGCATCCCTCTGCGTTAAGGTATATAATTCATTGATTTATAGATAAACTCATTTTTAAAAATGAATCTACCTACATAAATAAAGGTTATAAAATATCAATTCCAAAAGACTTTTTATTCTGTTAATCCAATAATGCATTTTCCTCTTTTTTTTTTTTTTTTCCTTCCTTGATATTTTTTCCACCTATATTTCAAGGCAATTTCATGACAAGTAAATCCAGGCAATAAATATTTTTGTTGAGTCCAATCTGTGAATTATCAAATCTAATGGCACACTGACATAGCGCGTTCTTCTGCCATACAGAATTTATCACATGCAACTCGAGCACCTTGGAGCAGGACGAGTCTCCCCTTTTTGATTTACGTGGCTTGAAAGGAAATGGACATGTTTTAAAGTTGCAAAGCTGCAGTTCCATTTTGTCTTCTGCTGGGCGTGTTTGATCAAATCAGAGCTTGCAAACCAAGCTCTCAACTGCAGTCTGCGTTTGAGAGGGGAGAGGGTTGTTTTTGTGGGAATGATCTAGCTCAGGAAAAATGCCGAGGTTAGCACACCCCTGTGTAAAACACATCGCCGGCATTGCTTGGCACAGCTGCCTGCAGGTCAAGCTTCTGCTCATGTCAGCAGTCTTGGCTCTTCTGGAGGAAGCTTGGCAGGATGATGGAAAAAACTGTACATCCCTGCTCCATGAATCCTTCTCTCCCCACTCACCCCCTGGACACTGGCAGCAGCACCAGTACAGTTGGATGGTCGGTCCTGCTCACCTGGGCTGGAACATCATCCAGCACTAGTTTTAATCATGTTTTTCCTCCCAGGAAAACAAGATTTATTCAGAGTTTTCTTGGCACCTCCCAAAAAATCATAAAGGAGAGGAGAATAAAGAAATAGAAAGTACTTCTAATCATCAGAAAAGCAGCAGCATATGCAGACAGGTTAAAATGACTTGATTAAGGGGCTGATTAGAATTGAAATTAAATCCCAGTAATGTGCTGTGACCACTAACAAGTATGCTTTTGCACATCCACATGTTGTAACATCACCTCTTTCCAAGAACATCAAATATCCCAGTGAGCGTGGCACTGGCTCTGAGAAACTGCCATGGAGAAGGTAAGGCTGACTTGGTGAAAGCAAGCACCGTGTCCCTGCCTCAGAGGAGATGGACAAAAAAATAAACAAAAATGGAACAAGATTCAAGAAAGGAAACTGCTCTAGCAAACCAGAAGGTTCTTTTACTGCTTCACACAGTGAAGGCATGTTTAACACCAGAGAAAACCAGGATCCAGATCCTCCTGTCCCATAAACCAGACTCTACTGAAAACATTTCTGATGCGCAGACGGGGCTGGGACTGGGCATGCAACTGAGTTCTCCTTCCATCCACGGGAGGGCAGAGCCGCTCACACGGGAGACACATCACACAGGAACATTTTCACATAATATTAAGTCTGTAACTTCAGTACCAAATATCCCTTACACAGTTTTTAACAGCCTTGGCTAGAGGAATCCAAACTTGTCTTTTTCAATAGATTTCAGACAGCTGGAGGAGCAAATACACAACTCAGTTCTTAAGAGAGATCTACAAAAAAGAACTAAATCAAAGTCTATAAACTGTAGCTGCAGTCCCATAGCCAGGATTGGGAGATTCCAAGAGCAGACAACTGAGATGGCAATAAGATGGTAATGAGATGGCAGGAAAAGTATTTACCCAGGAGAGGAAGAAAAAAGACTGTTTAAACAATGGTATTAAGGTTCCTTTTAAGCAAAATCATAAGGGCTTTTGTAAAAAGAAAGGGCAAGTCCAGAACTTCCCCAATTACAATGACACACAATGCCTAGGATTGCAGAAAATGCAATTTAACTTTGCTGTGTGAGGAATGAAGTTACTGAGATTTGTTTGCATAGAGATTGAACAGTCCCTGCCTACACTAATCTTCAAAATAACGATCTAGCGTAGCTAAAGTATTTCTGGTTTAACTCTTCCCCAGGTGCATGTGTTGCTGTTTTAAAGAGGTCATCGGCTGAATGCAGTGCTCAGTAACCACAGTGATTTCAGCTCCTGTTACCCCTGCCACTGATGAAACAGAGAGCACTACAAACCATACATACAGTTCAGCCCTTCATACTGAAAAATAACCCCTCATATCTAGTTTGACTTACAAAGATGTTAAGTTTTTTACTCCATGTGGAGTAAAAATGTTAATCTGTTTACTCACATCATCAGGTTCATCAGATCCAACTTGGATAAGAATATAAAATTAAAGACCCCATGCAGATCAGTGCACAAATACAGAGCATGAACCTTCCTCTAGCAAAACCAGAAGAATGGCCTTTTTACTGGGCAGTTAGATTAGTTCATATTATTTTCATAAAGCAGATCCAAGTTGTGCATTTGGTACACATTATTCAGCAGCCAATAGAAGAATTAAATCAATGTAGCTGGCAGCGTTGGAACCTCAACAGCTGGGCAAAGCAGTTCTGTGTGCAAACATGCAGCTGCATGCACGGCTAATCCATGCAAACATACAAATGTACATACAGCAGGAAGGTTTAAATTAAGCCACATTAGTTTAAAACACCTCAGGTATCCAAACTGAAACAAGTCGTCCATTGTGGAACATTTCATGGAAGCCCAACATTTCTTTGGCAGCTCTGGTTTCTCTCTTCTCGACTCTCCACCTGCCAGCCTGTAAGGTCCCTCACGCGTTTTATCTGAACACAGGTTTCTCTTCTACTCAGAAGTCAGAGGAAGCCGCTCAGGAATTAGCAGCTCCTGGAGCCAGGGCTGTTAAATGAGGTGAGGTGACCCCTCCAGAGCTTTGCAACAGAGAGCAGAAGCAAAACACAGCACAGGAAAGAAGCTTCAGACTTCCTGAATGTCTCTCTCCTGTGTCACGCAAGGACACCTCTGCCCCTGTTTTGGAAACACAGATCAGAGCTAAGATCTTCTGTGCTGGGAATTAAAGAGAAATAGAAAACGGTGAAGGGAATTAGGAGCCAGTTTGTCCTGACGCTGAGGTGCAGTGCTCTGGCACCTGCTTGATAGTCCTAGCCCTGAAACACACAGCAGCCAGGCTCTTCTCAGGGCACTGATGCAGCTCAGATGGTCACTGCTAACTTCAGGGAAAGAGGCATCTGTTAGATACAACTCTACCCTGGTAGTGTGATGGTTCGAGACGCCGTAAAAGAGAAATACTAACACATAGGTAAGCCTCTCCTCCAAGTTCGCCATGTCTCAGACAAAAGACAAGACAATGTACAGAGATGAAGTTACCAACAGGCAATGTTAAACCACTCTTGAAGAAATTTGAGCTTGAGCTGATCTCCACAGACGTCACTGTGGAACATTGCTCTTCAGTAGGTGTTCATCACTTGTTACTACATTAAATGGAGGGGGATAATAATTCCAAAACTAGGAGTCTTGGGGATATGATGGTTCATGGGGAGACACAAGATTTAACGTTGCAGGTATGATTTAACACCACTGTTACAGACAGGTGCTAACCAGGAGCAAACCTAGTGATTTCAGTGGGCTGACGCCAGCTTAAAACCTGCAAAACTGAGAGAAGAGACAGAGTCAACAATAAATGGGGATAGCAGGGGCAAGATTTTTGAGAACGACCTGTGGAATAACGTTCACACATAGTTTGCACACATCATTGCTATGATTAATTTCTTGTGCATGCATGAAGTACTCAAAACATGAGCTTGAACTTGCTTACTGCAGTGATACAAGAATAGACTCACCCAGCAGATCCTCAGCTGGAGTAAATCAACATAACCCTACTGAAGCCAAAGGAGCTACATCAATTTATAGCACCAAGAGATCTGCTCTGAAGGCATTCAAAAACCACATTGGGAAAACAAACCCACCAAAAGAACAAAACCAAGAGGAAACACATTGAATGGAATGTGCTTTTCTATCCTAAAAGGCAACTTGGGTTTTCTTTCCCTCATCCTGCTCCTCTGGGAGTACCTCACAAAGCTTTCTTCCATTGCTGTCCATTTTGTGTCAGGTTTCAACCCCACCAGCCATTCAGTTTAGGGGCTCCCTTGCTGATAAAGAGGCACTGCCTCTCTAAGTAGCTATTTGACGCCTGGTAATTCAAAACCTTTTATTTAAGCCCCCGTCATCTTCCAAAATTCAAATTTCAAGACCTAACTCACTGTGCTTTGAAATCACTGAAAGCAGCAGGTGGGCTATAAGGAAGCAATTTGTTATAAAGATGATGCTGCCTACATAATGGGAGCAGTTTAATCCCTGCCGTGGTTAATGGCCAGCACGCTGGAGAAGAGTGCAGAACAAGTCATGAATTCCAAATATGTTTTTTGTAACAGAATTCTGGCATCCAAGAAGAGTAATGTGATATATGGAGCCGACTACTCTCATTATGCCTCAACCCTTCCCGTAGAGCCCGAAGGAAAGATTTTAGGCTATCCATAACCTAGGGTTGTTTAGCAGCTTAATCTTCAGATTGGAAACACCTTGAATCCCTGGGGTCAATTTAGCTTTTTATCTTTTCAGTGTACAATAGGGGCATTGAGACTGGGAAGATTTCTGAGGATTAAGGCCCTAAGAACAGTCCAGGAAGCACATCTTGGTTGAGAGCACACAAACTTGATATTGACCTGCGTTGCTTACAGATACCCACAGCCTGGTGGCACATAAGGATGCTGCCCTAAATCCTGATCACCCCTACACAACTATTTTCTGTTAATGTGTTTGAATCTGCAGCATCTTTCCTGCAAAGAGTCTCTGTGTGATGCTGGGCAGCGAAACAACTCCTCGTCATTTTTCAGACTTCGCTCAGTGTCCCTCTGAATGCTCTCACGCTAGCAAACGTAGCAGGGACTAACCATCACTCACTAAAAGGAAGAGTTGAAAGGCACTTGAGACATTTCAGGCCACAATTAACATTTCTAGCTGCCTTCTTACGTCATTATAATAACGGTGATAAACACTTCCAGTGCACAACGGCCAAAACCTCACAAATGCTTCCATCCCTAAAGCTTTGGACAGGTATGAAAAGAAAACAGATCCTATCTGTGAGAGTCTGTGCTGCAATTGAAGATGGAAATGTAACAAAACAAAATTGATGCTGGCTCGTACAGCAAACCCAGCAGAGAACCAGCATTAATAGCTGACATGAAACTGTGTTCTGTTTCAGGGGGGTCAGCAAACATCTGAGCAGCGAGTCTGAGCTGTACTGGTATCACACCACTGCAGACCAACACCGCAGGGGACAGCCGAGACTATATTTATGGATCCTGGACTCGGGGCTGGACCAGGACTTCCTAGTGTGCATAGTAAAAAAAAATCCAAATGTGCAGGAGAGGAAACAACCCCACAAAGAGAACAAGGGAAAGCTTGAAAGCGATGGCCCTTCTAAATGAACTGGAAAGAAAATGCACTTACCGCTTTGACAGCAAATCACAAGGTAATTGTTTCTTCCCGCAGACATTATTGTAACGTAGACAAAAATTGGTCACCATTAAACAAAGTTTACTCAGCGGCATTTTTACTGTTCTGCTGATGGGCCGGTTAAGAAAACACTGAATAAATTATGAAACAATAGAGGGAAGATGGCTCTTCATAAGCAACATTCGATATAACAATTTTAAAAGGCTATAACGCAAGTTTATTGAATTTGGCAGGGCTTATAAATCCTAATTCCCATTACTGCACTGCAACTTAAAAAGAAATATTCTTCAATTTATCATTGGAAATTTCAAGTTTAAGTGGTCCCAGTGCGAAATGATAACTTACTGACATGCTCAAATGTTTCCACGCACACACCGCAGGTCAAACATCTGGCTCAATGCAGCTCTCCACACTGCAGTCAGCCCTGTCTGCACAAGCATGCGTGAGACACTGCTCTTCATGAATCCAGCTGACTAAATATTTATCTCATTGGAGATCTCAGTGGCAGTGTTGTTTTGTTGTTTGGTTGGTTTGTTGATTATTTTTTCCTTAAAGAATTCAGACCCTCTTGAACAGCTTTCTAGGATGATTCAGTGTTGCAAAAGTTGCCAGAACATGACAATTAGGATGCCCAGAAGAACCCTCAGTTGGTTTAATGGCAGTCAGGTAACCAAAGGCTGTTTTGGAAACCTGTGATTGATATTTATCAATCTTTTTATATATGCAGGAAAGATGAACAGCATTTTCACTGTGACAGTGATGTAAATGGGGACTTTTACAGGTACTAGGCTGTAACATCTATTTTCAAATCTAAAAAATGTTTTCCGGAGTCGTGTACTCTAGACCTACCTTGAACAAAATACACCACCATTTAAAAAGAGGGATGAGAATATCCATCAAACAGGGACAGGTCTGTTCCTCCAGAGACATTAATAGTTAAATATGCAGCTTGAAGTTCATCACTTGTGTCTGTGTGAAAGCACACCGAGTCGGCTGACGAGGTCTGCGTTTCTTGCAGAAGATCCGTGATGTTGTGATGACTCTTGGGCTGCACTGACTTCTGAACACCAGCCTTCATTTAAGAGCTTTCCTTCAATACAAGCAATAATATTTGGACAGCTCCAATAGAGCAGGATTTACTGCTGTGCTCCGTGAGCCCCCTCTCTAGAATGAGTGCTTTCAAAATACTAATGATTTTCTAAGCCTCCTTTTCTTGCCGAGGCAGAGAGAGTGTAACAGCTTTGGCCAAAGTCAAGTGATGTGAGAGAAAAGTGATATTCCTCCAGGTCACACTGAAACCCAAGGCAGACTAAGAGCTGCATTCAAATCGTGACTCTCTGTGCTGATCCAGGAGCTGCTGAACTCGATGTAAGTCTCTCCGCTGACTTTAATGGGCAATAGACCAGGACCCTCTGGCCTTAACCCATGGGTTAATCCTTGGCACAAGCTTAAAGATAAATAATTGCAGAGCAACTATGCTTCTCACAAAGATGTGCATCATGACAACAGCCAAATTTGCTTCACAGGGATTGGGAACATGCAGTGCTCAAAAAAGCACCATTCTTAGTGTTATCACATTGCTGAAACCCTTAGAAATGTGAAAGCACAGCCTGTTACCTTGAAAAAACACCTCTCCATGCACACTTCATGTCACGTCCCTTTATTATTATAGGGTCAGGTATCACCCAGGATCCATAAGCTCTGTTGTTTAAGTTTCCCAGACAAGACCAAATGAAGGACACTGGGTCCCTGCTACTTTCTCACCTAAATGTACTGATACTTTAAATCCAGGTAGACTGACAAGGATTGCAAGTTTTCTCATATAAAACCAGATGAAATTATGGTATAAACTATAAAGAGAGAGGTATTGCTCTAAAGTTTTGCTGTATTTATTTCAAAATAAAGATTCTCCATAAAAAGCATTGCACTATTCCTCTGAGAGTCCAGCTGTACTTTGACTGAAGGTAACCACATTAGCCTAGACACTGGCTTTACGCTAACAAAATCTTCTTTTTGAAATGTGCTCTAAATAACACATTCTGAGACGTCGTTAGACTAAATGCAAACAGAACATGAGCCCTGACGTGCTCTATGCATGAAAAAAAAGGATTCCTAGAAGTTGCGCTTTATGGGACATATCACACAGTGCTGACGTCCTTGGATGCTCTGCCAGAGCCAAGATTAATAGCCCATTTTAAAGCCTGAAAATGTTTAAGAACTGAAATGCTAGTACTGATGGCTGAGCTCCCTCGTGATCCATTGAGATCAATGAATTTGAAAGCATTTGGCATCTTACATGATGGGTGAGTTTTGCTTTAGCTACCAAATCTTGATTAGTCCAAAATAGAAGAACTTTGAACAGTCTTGGAAGAACGTAGAGGAAAATGTGAGCTGTCACAGAAGAGAAGTAAATCTCCTCCCTGCCAGTCACAGTAAATCTTTCTCTCTCCTTCTCTTTCTCTCCCATCAGCTTCACCTTCCCCCACAATCCCAAAGGAAAGAAAAAAATTGATCTTAATGGACAAGCCTGGACCACCAGACAGTGTATTCCTGACTAGCTATGTATAACCTCCTGGGAATTGCAACGAACATCATAAACAAAACCAGGTGGGAAACTGGTTTCATTTATTTTCATTTTACAGAGAAGTTCACACTGAAATTGAGTTGTTTACAAAACTACAGGACCTTGAGGGGCCAGCAGAGAAACCTGTGTCAGTCTGAAACCCACAGTCCACATCTCACTAAAAGCAACAGTATATTTATGTTACGTGCCCAGAATTAGCAATAAATAAAGAACCTCTGTTAAGATGCAGAGGGAAAAAAAAACTAGTTTGCACAGCTGCACCAATCCAAAGCATTTAATAAAACTCTACAGTACCTGACAAAGGTTGAATCGCACACTCCTGTGAAAGGGAGGTTCACAGCAGTTTACAATAGGATGCAAGGGTCATCAATATGGATTCAGAACTGCAAAATCATTTAAAAATAGGTAGAAAAATCTGGAGTTCAGCCAGAACAGAGGGAATACTTGGAACGTGGGCTGTTTAAAGCTGAGAAGTCATTTGAAATTCCTGCTTCATCTCATTGAAAAGATGAAGAGCACCCATTTGCACAATGTTTTCAGACTGAAAATAGGAATGTCGGCTCCATGGGTCATCCTGAGCATTCCTCAGAAATCTCTCTATAAAGCATCTCCTGAGGAACTGAAACTACGGGTAGAAAAAACAGAATGAAAACTTCTGTATCAGAGGTGAGGTTAGGATCCACCTGTGGCCCTAGTTACATTTGAGAATGGCATCCCCTCAGCTGGCCACGGTTGAGATGACCAGCTATATGGTAATACACTGCAAACAAGGACAAGGTAAGGCTGTGGCATGAACTCTTTCAACTGACTTACCCTTTGCTTAGAGGTCAGCAGCTCTACAAAGCCATGCACCAACTGTTGGGCCAGAGTATGTTCAAGTACAAGCAAAACTTCAGAAAGCAGCACGGGAGGCTCTGCAGCCTCAAGTTTCTTGCTCATGAATGAGTGAACCTTAACAGTGGGGCTTGACAATGAGCCTTAACTGCAGAGCAGAGACAGCAGCATTCTCCCATTCTTCTTGGCATGACAGTTAAGTGCATGTCAAAGAGAAAATGGCAAAACTTCCTTAATCAAAGCAAGGGAGACGTTTCCACCAGCCAAAAACACAGATGAAGACTTAACTCTGATGAAGCTGCTGTCAGACCAGTATGATTGAAAAAAGATTCACACCCTGCAGAAGTAGGCTAGAGAATATCATTTAAGAGAAAAAGTATTTTGCCAGCACAATCTGATCTGCGTGCAGCTCCTCTGCCATTTTTCACGCAGATTCAAAAAAATGCAATCTCCTGAGAAAAGGAAAAATTGCAACTTTGTAAGAGCTGAAAATTCAAAAAGGCCAAATCCCTTTTTATATAGAGAGCTCCTTTTCATCATTTAGCTAAGCAAAAGAGCTTAAAAATACATTAAATGTAAATTTACTTTAATATCCTGTTAGACTGCTGGTGTGGCATGATATTCAGGTAATTCAGAATCAAATCCCACTGAAACTTAGAGTCCTAACTACTCTATTTTATTAGCATGTTTGCTAATAATTTAAAGATTATAAGGTATACAAAGCACATTTGACCTTTTGGCAACCATTAACTATCCATGCATCTGTTGCCTTGGCACTCCGAGCACTGATTTTCCTCATTGCATTCTCAATTCCACAATTCAATGAAAAAACATTGCATTTCTGGCCATGGTCAGATAAACACAGTGCAGAATCTCTTCAATCACAAGCAAACTATGACTGGGTTCTATACTCAACGCAATTGATAACAGATAGAAACACTGCAGGTGTGAAACAGCGGTTTGGCCCCAAACAGAAATTTTCATTCCAAATAGGATTTCCAACTCCACTAAAGTTCTCTGAATATATTGACCATTTTAGTTCTAGTTCAAGACATCTTCTTGTCAAAATCAGAAGAAAGTAAGGCTTTCATACACAATTTTTCCTAAGGATTTCTCTTTTCCTCCAAGTGACCCTCTGTATTTACTGGAGAACCAGTTTTTACTGTTAAAACACTTGCAGTCCTCCAGTTCTGACCTGCTCGAGTCACTGCTGGTACCTTCTAAAAAAATTTGGAAGTGCATTCATTTCTGTTCGCTGAAATAATCAGGGAGTTTTGCTGTCTAGAGGCAATCCTACAGCTGCAGCACAAGACCCAGCAGGCTAAGATCACAGAAATAGTCCAGTTTCCAGTAGAAAAAGTAGGAAGAAAAAGGCAAGTAGCTATGTCATCTGCAATGGTCCCACAAAACAGTCCAAACGACTGCTAACTGCAATACTGCTGGTTTGGCTTTTTTTATATTCACTAGGTCTGCAGATATGTTAATTTGGTAAAGTTGTCAGAGGGATCTCAAAACATACTTATTCATGATGTGGAGCCACATAGATCAGAGGCTGAGCACGCAGGGAAGACTCACACTTAGTACAATGATAAACATCTCCTAAAAGCCTCATGAGTCACTCACAGAAAACTCCTGCTTCAAAGATCTTTACTCTTAATCCAGAAGTTGCCTTCTCAGAAGTCAGTATAACCTGGAAAGACCCCTCACATAATTCTTCATAGTGTCTCTAAAAAGATTAATCTTTCCTTTTGCACACACTGTCCTGAATCAGTTACAATGGGAAGAAAGCAGGCACTGTCAGTCTGACACTGAATTTGTGCACAAACTTGAAAAGGCTATGAGATATGTAATTCAATGTCAAAAGCAACGTTTTCTGGGCAGTCCCATAAAATGTTATTCAGAATTCTTTGCATCTAGTGAAAAATTAATAACTGAAAAAATTAACAAGCTCCAAGCCAAATTCTCAGCCAAGTTTATCGTGCATTGAGGCTCTATGGGGAGCTCTTTACATTGCAGGTCCCCCAAAAGCCATAATCTGTATCCAGGATCTATAATGCTACATTCTGATAGCCTCTGCCACAAATGACTCTTATGGCTGAAATACAGAACATACTGAGAAGGAAAAGCATCATGGAGAGAGATTTTTTTTTAAATACTGAGAGCAACTCAGTGGCAGAAGATAAAACAAGGAGAATACCACACTCAACAAAGCCCAGATGGAGAGCTCTGCCCTCCAACCCCCTCTATGCTGTGATTTTGTGACTGGTCAGCCTCCTAGATGCTCTGCAAGGCTGACCAGACAATCCAAGACTCACATGCACACCCCAGGCGTGTGTTTAAGGCCTTGGTTTGCAAGTCTTCAATAAATCTGTTCTCAAAATTCTGGCAGCAAGTTATCTCAAACCAGAAGTGTTCCGAGTGAAGGAGTATAGCTTCAAAGAATAAATCATTAATGAGTTGAGCTGTATTGTTATGCAACTCAAGAGCATGTTGTGTACCTGGCACCTAGCAACAACTTGGGATGAAAGACTTGCTTGCTGGTGCGAATTCTAAACAATCACCACTCCTTAAAGTGAGGTTCCTTCTGCCATCTCCTTGCCCCATGGGATGAGCAATTTCTAATTTTCTTGATATGACACAAAGTACAAGGAGTGAAATGATCTCTCCTGTTGCCTCTGCTGCTGACGCAAGGCGATGGTTTATGTCAGCCGCAGTTATTTGACAAGTTGCCCAAGGGTTTAAGCCCACAGATACTGCATATGCAAACTGAAGAGATGTATCCTGCCTATGCAGTCATGCACACATTAGAAGAGGCAGTGGCACATTGTTAAGGAGATCAACCTAATCCTGGGATTTTCCACAAGGATTGGTGTATCCCCTCACACTTTGCTTTCACAAAGCCCCCCACGGGCACAATACAGTAACTACTCAAACATACACACGGATTTATTACCTCCAGCCAAGTTAGCTGTTTCTCTGCGACGATCTGATGCAGAACAGAAGAGCCTGGGAGCCTCTCCCTACACAGCAAGCTATAGTTGATACACTTTTCCCTAACACATTTTTCCTCCTCTCTGCTTTTAAACCTCTATTTGAGAAGATAAAGGCATTCAAAGGTAAGGTTTGTTTTAGTCAGGTTTAGATAGGAAGGACTGAGGCTGGTATGAGTGCCTTGGAATTGACCTCAGTTATCCCCACTCTGCATGTGACTTGGAAAATGATTTCCACCTCTGTGCCTTAGTTGCCAATCAGTAAAACAGAGTAAGATCCACTGTTTCCCAGCTCTGTTCACCTTGTCTTTTTAGACTGTAATTCTTCAGATTGAACTTTTATTTATGTGAGGTAAAAGTACCCCAAAATAACAACACAAAACCCACAAACAACTCTTCCCCATCCACTTTTTCCATAAATGTCATTATTATAAGCATATTTCACAGTGAGGTAAAAATTGACACAGGCTAAACTGAATTACCTAGAATATCACTAGAGCAATCCAGAAATATAATGGAAATCTGATTCTTGGTTCCTGGCACTGTCTGGGCTGGCCCACGTTGTTCTATCGCTGTGGCATCCTGCTTGCCCTCACTGCTGCCGAGACTGAGCAGAGCTGCTCAGACGCAGGGTTCATCAGAGAAACAGAAAGGCATTTCTGGTGAAAATACAAAATGCCAACAAACAAACAAACAAAAAAATCCCCTTTGCCAGAAGAAATATTTTCATTTGGAAATGCTGCCAGAGTATCTTATGAGAGTTGCAGGCTGGACCCAGGAAAGCTGACAATCTGCTACTGAGTGGCTGCATTCGTGTCCTCCTGTGGTTTTACTTCATTAAGCAGGCAGGACCAGGGACTCCAGAAATGGGAGACAGACTGAAAACAGGCAAACTAGGGAGCCCAGTCCCAGAGGATGAGACTAAATGTCCTGGAAGCAAACTGACATTTTCTAAACAAAGTACTTAATTTCTGAAAGAAATATTTCAGATCTCAGAAATAAGGATTTTCCTTCTAAGAAAAAAACAGGCAAAATTTTTCAAAGCAGCACATTTTTTGCCCCCCCCCCCCAAGATAATGATTACAATAAAATACAATTTTATTTCCCTAAGAGTTTTGTTTGACCAACATTACTTCTGAGCTTTTAAGCTGATGTTTGGGAACAAAACTGGAAGAAGCTCTACAATTTAAAAAAACCTATCATTTTTATGTAACATAGGAGATAGTACAGCCCACTACTTTTCTGATCAACTCCATTTGTTTTTTTCTCCCTCAGCCCTTCCAGTAGCTTGGATCCTTTTGCCTGTTGTGTCCACATCCCGCACTCTGTTTCATATCTAAACTAAAGCCCAGGCACAATGACAGCACAATGAAGCCTTGATCAAGCACTCTGAGCTCTACTGTAAATACATCAGATAGGATGAGATCTTCCCATTTGCCCTCTATAAGCTCTGGATCAAGTCCAGGACAAAGAGAAGTTTATTAACGTGCACGCATTCCTACTGGTCTTTCAGCTCTTTGGCAAAAATGGTTTTAAACAGGGCCCTGCAGAGACCGAAGGAGCAGTATTCAAATATTTACATCGAACAACATTGTTAATTACACTTGAAGACATTAGAGAGATTCACTTTGCTGCAACCTCAGCAACATACTACAGCTCAGCAGCAACATAAACCATTCTCCACGATCCGCGGCGGGCAGCTTTCCATCTGGGTTTCAGCTAAGGCAGGAATGTTTCTGTCTACAATAGAACCTCACTAATCAGCACTTCGCTAATCCACACATTTTATTAACTTCGCCAAAAACCTCACAGCCTCTCCCTGCCCCTCAGCAAAGATTTAATAGCAGGGACCTCAAGCAAGGTCTCTCATTACCAAAAAGCATTTTTTCAGCAAATATTACGTGCATTCGAGTCAGACATTACAAAGCAGTTTGATAAATAATTTGAGCAAAACTAGAGTTGTCAGAGAGAGAGCCAAATCTTACGCATATCTGGAGAAGAAAACCCAAGGCAACTTGCAGTTGAATCTACAAAAGAACATTTTATCAAAAAACACTTAATCCTTAGTATCTCTCAGGACATGGCCCTTTGTGAACAAAATAACACACACAAATGAAATTTCCTTCCTTCTAAGCTAACACTACATTTGCCCCCTTACTTACTGGCTCACAAATCCAGTAACTTTCAAAGAAGCTTCCCTCCAGCCACTTTTGACACTTCATTCTTCCTCTCACAGAGTAGGCTGCATCCTTTAAATGTGAGCCAACAGAAAGAGCAAAGCCAACAAAAACATTAACTCTGCGCCGGAATGAAAAGCTCTGTCCATCCCAGTGTCTTAGCTCCCTGTTCAGCAACTGTTCCTACCTCTCTGCCATAACCATTAGCACTTAAAACGTGCGGCTATGGCAGCTTCATTTTTCAAGCCTACCGGATAGTATCCACATGCCATCCTTAAAAATGGAACTAAGTGACAGCGCATCATTCATTATCCTTCCACTTCCAAGGGCATTTTTAAACAAGTGAGACAATAACCAAATGTAATAACTCGCTGAGGGGGTTTTCCCTCATCAATTGTGCTTGCTATCGATACAGAATATGAATAATACCATGTATAAATTATGTACATGCATTTACAGAGGAACATAAGGGAAATTCATATACAGAAAAGCAGTATATTCGATGGCATTAATATTGATCCATTTCCACATTTTTACATGAAATATTTAACAACCCATTGAGCACCACTGAAATGCTACAAATGTTATTTCATCTATTGTTTTTTGACTTTTTAGTTGCAAATTCTGCTAAGACTCAAAGCAATTAATTTTAGAAGCATGAATAAATTTATGCAAAGAGCACAGTTTCCATTGTTTTCTTCATTCCAGAAAACTTAGTACAAAAGCTATGTTCATCTGTAAGGAACAGAAAAGGAAAACCCTTAACTTAAGAAGTTCTTATCTTGTAGTATTACATTTGGAAGAGAAAGGAGAAATTAATATTTTTTTTTATTTTAAACCATGCATTGCTAAATATTTCTTCCCCAGGTTTAGTTAAGACCCTCCCAAGCAGCGATGTGTGAGGTGCTCTCCATGAGCAATGATGAGCACACAAGACAGAAGAAAGTGAACAGCTCCAGCCACAGGGAATTCCCAAGGCCGTGTCTTTTCAGGTCATCAGCGTGAACTGGAAAGCCATCCATACTGAAAGCTGTACATTCAGCTAAATAACTGAATGCACATTTCCCAACACATAGGCATTCAAACCCCTGGATTTAGACTCTAGCAGAGAGTCTCAGCAAACTGGCCAAGCACTGAATTTGCACAAGGAGAACAGGCAGAATGAAAGAATGTGCAAAAAGCAGCTTATTCTCTCATGTAAATGAAACAAACCAATGGTGAAGAGGCTGTCTAAAATACAGTTGAGCACCCCTTTAAAAATGCACCTGTTCAAGAGATTTTGTCCCCTAGACAATGCTCCAACTGCCCCAGCAGTGGCTTGGAAGGACTGTGAGCTCCTGCGCCCACTGGGACTCTGCCAACTCCACTTTGACTATGATCAGATTCATAGCTCAAACCCACCTCTCCCCCAGCTTCCTTGGTGTCTGACACAGTGCAAGCATTCAGAAGTTCTCTTTGGAGTGCTAGGCCACAATTCCAGGCAAAGGTATGATACAGATCCCATATATTCTCAAGAGCCAAGGTAAAACGAAAGGGAAGCCTCAACAAGCAGCTAAGCTATGCATGGGAGGTGAGTAAACTGTGGTCTCACTTGTTCAATCCTAAAGCTACAAACATCCCTGCTTCATGACATCCCCTGCACTGCCGCAGCCCAGAAGAGCCCAGAACCTGGGTGCTCTTACAGAAGCTCATTGAGAGAGCACATCTTTCATTAGCTTCCACCAGTCAATGAGCAGATGCAGGTAGATACAGCCCATCAGTTTGACCATCTCCATTTAGCTCTGAGCTCTTCAAAATCCTGTTTACTCAATCTAGCAAAGTTGAGATGGATACATTAAAACCAGGGCTCCTCTAGAGCTCTCAGCCCTGGCAGCATTCCTGGTTGCAGATGCATTGTGCCGGATTTACAGCGAGTAGTGCCACAAGCCTCAGGAATGTAATAGTTTATGTCTGTTAATGATCTAACTCAGTTTATTACACAGATGTTGACATTTTAAATTAAATTACTCTCTTAAAGAAGCATAAAAGAAACCCTGAAGAACCATAACTTCAAGTGAGACCAATAAATGTAATCCTTATACCAAGTACTAACAATGTCATTTGACTGTGTGTTCAGTCACTATCATCATTTATTCTCCAAGTCAGGATTTCTGTTCAATCCTTGCGATTAGCTCAGTAGGTCAAAATTGGAAAATACCATGTTGCATTTGAAAAGCTGAATGCTGCTTCTGGCCTTGAGAGTTAAAGCAATGTTTAGATTTTCCTACTTTCTAATCCAATATCCCCCTTTGCCTCTCCTTGAATGATGCTGGAAAGGCAGGTTCTGTGCGTCACTGGTGGCAAGACTGCTACACCCACCTCTATGTCATTCTCAGCTTCCCACCAATGTTTACTGGAGGATATTTTGATTTGTTCAGATAAATGCCCCACAAAACACTCACCCCATCAGAATAGACATGATACTGTGGCAAGTGCTGACTTGGCACATCTTCATCAGTTACTCCCAAAGCCTGTGTTGTCTTAATTTTGGAGAACTACTCTCCTCGCTGCCTCTTCATTTGAACTGTATTTAATAATAACAGACATTTTTACCTTCCATAGCACATTCTGCCTACAAGTGAAAATCAGGTCTCACACAACTCTTCTGCATGTCAGGATTCTAGAGGAATTAAAAGCTATGTCCTATCCATGCAAAGCTACAGGTATACTGAGGAACTGATCAGAACAACTCATTCTTCTGCTTTAAACCTAATCCTAAGTATCACTTCTAAGAAACAAACTTTCTCTACGCAGAGATGGACAAGGAGCAGAAGGGGCTTGATAGCAATCCTTCTCAAGCTTTGAAGTGACCCGTGGAACTGCAAACAAGGTAAGAAATCCTTTCTTAAAATGTTTCCTTAAACAGCTTCTGAGATCAGGCCATCCGATCGACCCTGCTGTGGGGCTCCTCTCCACTTCCTCCCAGCTGGATTAAACCTCCTTTGCATTCTGGCATTTACACTGTCACAAGCCTCTAGCTGAGCTCTGCAGTTCTTAAACTGCACAAAAACTTTCAGCAGGCCAGTCTGAGATCAATGAACAAGGGAATATTTCTACAATCTGCTGAAATCACAAAGGTTAATGTCAAATTGTACCCTTAGCTGAGCAGGAGGGACAGATGTGACAAAGCCTTCTCTCCCAAGGCAACCTGCTTTGCATCCAGCAGAACAGGAGGAACATGCCCACACTGTTAGATATCTAGAAATCCACACGTGGAGTGACTATTCCAATCAACTTCAGCACACGTGGTACAATGCATACGGCAGAGAGGTTTCCTCTGTCAAAGAAGCATCTAGCAGCCCAGTGCTTACACTGATATTTAGGAGAAGATTAAAACATATCTACAGATTATTTCTTACTTGAAATAATCAATTGATGTGTCTGAGAAACTTGCAAGCTCCATTTTCCTTTTGAAAAGCTAATAAGCCCATCTCTCCCACTTTATGGATTACACTGTTTGTTCTCACTGCTCCCAATCACAAGGTAAGGTTTCAGTTAAATTTAGGCAGAGGCAGGATGCCAATGCCACACTCTGTGTGCTGCCAAAGATGCTGTAAGCACAAACACCCACCTGTAAACAAGCACATGGTTTATATAAACATAGGTACACATACAAATTCACTTTAAAACCAGAGGCACCACCACACCTCAGCCTTCCAGTCTGCACAGAGATCCAGCTCCTACACTGCTGGGAATTTTAGATACGTTCAAACTTGAAGCCAATCCTGGGCGTGCTTTGACCCCTGAATTTTTGGGCCTAAGACAGATCTGAACTTGCACAGGAAGGTTTTACAGATATCTCCTCAATCTCCAAATCAGACCTTATATTTGAAAGAACTGATTTAGCAATAGTAGCCAGCAAAAGAATTATGGCACTTAATGTAAACATAAATTAAATGTCTGTGGAACAAAATTGGTTTATATTTGTTGTTTTTATAAAGGCATTTAAAAATACCAAAAAATCAAGAGAGACCAAGCCTAGCTAATAAAAATCAGTCTGAGATATTGTAAAATTCATTAGGTCTTTGTCTCCACCTACTGTATGGAGGAATAAAGCTCATAACTCCTTGAAGGACACAGAGATACTGAACACCTTTCTTATTTATAAAAAACCAACATCAATTCCATATAGAACACGGTATTTAAACTGTTAAAATAACTGCAGTTAAAAACCTAACATTAAGATACCATCACAAAAGCTTCTTTTACTTAGAGCACAAGATATCTTCAGCCCATAATTATTGCAAAGTGGCTACCGTTCTGGTTTTATGGTAGATTCTTCCTTTATAATAAAAAGGTTCTGAAATAATATTTCATAATATTCACTTCACAATATTTACTTCATTTTTTTTAATGACCGACAATTATATTTTTAAAAAATCCCCGCAGGACTGCAGTTTAAACCTGCAATAGCCCGCGAGTGCTCTCAGGTGCAAAGGCAAAAGGAATTAAAGAAAATACTCTTAATTAAAACTGTCAATCTGTCAAAATCTGGACAAGATTATCAAGAAGGCTGATTTATGGCTGCCCTATACTTTGCATTTCTTAATCTGACAAAGCAAAGCGCAAGTTATGTTTCTTTCCTAAATATAGCCCTATTTTAGCACCTGTCTGACCAGTCTATTTCTCTCCTACCTGACACTGAATTTCTGTACAATCAGAAACTAAAATAAAGCTTTTCATTGTTATGGATTTAGGGAGATCGGTGCCAGAGACTGCTTGAACAGAAACAAGAGGAGCCCCA
Source organism: Piaya cayana (assembly GCA_013389865.1). Classification (NCBI taxonomy): domain Eukaryota; kingdom Metazoa; phylum Chordata; class Aves; order Cuculiformes; family Coccyzidae; genus Piaya; species Piaya cayana. The sequence continues at coordinate 396,213 of WAAB01019470.1, read as the reverse complement.
GGACTCCATTAAAAACTTGATTGAACTGGTCAGGCTGCCAGCAGAAAACCAGGCAGCCCGCGCAGTGAGGGGGCACAGAGGCACCCCAGGCAATTTGGTGGTTTTATTTATTCAGCCTACATGATGTTTCCAATCCTCAGAATGCGTCCAGGCAGTAGATTAAAAAGATGCCAGAAAATTGAACTTTGAAACACACCAGTATTGGTGAACAAGATCTTTCAGATGTACCCGGGTATGAGAATAGTTTTGTTTTCACAACAAACTACCCTGCCTGCCTATTGCAGACCTGGGAGGGCTTTCGGCTGCTTGCAAAACTGTTTGTGGGATTTAAATCATAGAATCACCAGGTTGGAAGAGACGCATTGGATCATCAAGTCCAACCATTCCTATCAAACACTAAACCACGTCCCTCAGGACCTTGTCTACCCATGCCTTAAACACCTCCAGGGAAGGTGAATCAAATAACCAATTCCCTGTTAATTTACTATGAAAAAGAGGATATGGATACTGTGGCCATTTCAAACGTTAATACCTCTGTTCTCTGTGTACAAAATTATATTGATTGTTCTTACTCCAACTCAAGAACACACAAAGAGGATAAAGGCTTTTACAGAGCAGATGGACCTAAAGATATCAAAGGCTTAAAAGAAGCATCTTCCATTCAGCTCTTCATAAACCTCGGGAAGGCTGGGAGAGCAACCGTCTATAGCCTTCACCTGCAATAAACAAGTAGTTTCATGTAAGGGGTAGGAGGTTTTATCCACACATCCAAGCTGCAACAAACACTGCAGTCGATATTATTTCATCGCTTCTTTTTCATCTTCACTTAAGGAAGCCTGCAGGCACTCCTAGGCCCCTAGGTTCCGCAGAAATCAATGATGAGTCTTGCCACAAGTGGCTCATTAGAGACCCCTCACCTTCCCCTGTGGATGCGGGAGCCTGAAATGCCTTGCACACCCATCCAGCCCACATCAGCGAGGAAGGGAACAGGGGATCGTGTCACCAGGAATGCCATACGCCTTAGCCAAATGTGCACACTCACAACCAACAACTTCCACATATCCTGTCAGATTATTTTCCTGAAGGACAAAGCTTTGCAGCACTAAAGCAAACAGATTTAGTTCAGCAAATACTTTCTCTGTTAGTTATTTACACAGACACAAGCGCATACGCTAAAAATGGTTTTAAGCCATAATAGAAGCTCTGCATTGGGTAAAAAAAGATTTGGTAATAGGCAAGAAATGTATGGCCACAAGAGAGTAATCTTTGCATAATAATCCTATAAGACATGATGAGAAATACCTAAACATACACTCTTCTGTGCTCACTATAAAGGGAACAATCCCTAACAAAAGTAAGCACTGTCAGACAAACTTGATCTTCAACCTTTGCTGGGCAGATGTGCTTTTGTACACGCCAGATGCCAGGATGACAGAGCAGAATCCTTTGGTTTTACTTCCTCTGCTTCACTCTGCACTGTTTTTATAACCTGGATAATATTATCATTTACTGAACTCAACAAGTAAACCTACATAGGAATGGTTTAACAGGATTTCACCACAGGACTTATGCTCATCCCTTCACATTACACATAACACATAGCAAAGAACTCTTGTATACTTGTCATTTGACCAAAACAACAAGAAGATAGTTAAAACTGAGCTGTTGAAAAAAATCGGCCCTAAATATCATCCTGGATCTAATGATAGAATCAAGATAAAATGAATACTAAATCCTCAATCATACTTTTTTTTTAAAGCAAAGAATCTATCTATGTAGCCACAAGGACTCATCCCTAGATCATAGTCCTTGCAAAGAGATGCAGTGAGATCCCTTGGGTGGAATTTTGGAATAGCCAAGAGTAAAGAAACTTCTCTGTTATTATTAGAACCTGGAGGATATTTGATAAGACATAGAGAAAAGAGCTGCTGCCTACATCGTTAAAACAGCACTGAACAGTCAAACAGAACCTGCATGGATTAACCATGGGAAGAAGTGCTAAAAATAAATATCCCTCTCAAATCAGTGTCGTGTCTAAGGTACCACAGTGAATACAGCAGAAATGGACACAAGGTGCTGGAAATTAGAGAAGGGAAAGCTCTCGGCTCAATTAGGCGAGGCTTCAATTAATCAAAGAGAAAGTAATCAAGTCAAACTCCAAGTATTCTCCATTGTAAAACTGAGCACAGTTATCACACTCCATGTTCTCCCATATTTAACTCATTCCACCTCCTCCCATACTCACTGTTGCTGCAACCCTTGAATTGCCACACAAGGTGGATGCTGCCATAATGGTCAGAGAACGTATTTCTGCTTTTCGTTAGCTCACACCCACTGCTGGGGCTTAGTACTGCAGGTAGACACAAAACCTAAATTTAACCATGGGCAGAAGCAACCACGAGGTACAAAAAAACCCCACAAGCGAGGAAAAGAATCCTATCAAAACGGAAAATGTAAACAGAAAGAGAAACACAAACAATAGCCCTGAAGATAGTAAAAAACCCTACTGCCAAGTCTCGAGGACTGAATCGTGGTGGAAGCCAGCACTGAAGGTTCAGCAATAGCCAATACCAAGGTAAACTGAAAAGGAATAATTAAGTCAAGCTTGAAAGGATGTATAGCAAAAGAGGTTGTTTCCCAAGTACCTGGAGTCTCAATTATGGAACAGTTAAGGCCATTAGCAGGACACTGAACTCCCATTTGTTTATAAGCAGCCACAAAAGTTGGGTCTGACCAGTTCCCCCAGTCCTGTAACACCCAACAGCCACATTGCTACAACTGGCATAATGGCCACCCCTGCCCCCTTTCCAGGTGGAACCTAATTACAGTAAATGACAGTAACAACCTGTAGGTGATGAAGAGGCAGCTGATTTATGGAGTCAACACCTCCTTTAATCAGTTACCCTTTGTGAAGGGCTGGAGGGTGCCCTGTGCAGGCAGCAGAGCCAGGAAGGACTTCCCCTTGCTGTCAGTGGTCGTGCAGGTCTTGGGCAGTCATTCCTTTGCCCCACAGAAGCCCTGACCACAGTTAATGGGTGAGATGATGAAACTCCCTGCTCTTTGGTCTGAAATTTTACATCCATACTAATTAGAAGCACCATCATTAAAGCCAGCTTTCAAAATTGCAGGCAGGAACCAGACACACAAAGTATTCCTACAGGGCTCCAATACGCTTTATGGGCCATGTAAGAGCCCATCCTTAAACCAAATCCCAGATACGTCTGAAGAGCAGTGTGCTCACTTCTCTCCCAAAGACCAAATTAAATCCAATCCACCTGCCAACAAAAGCGCAGATGATAGAACTAAGCTAGTTCTTATCCAGTATGCCTGAGAAACCTTTAGCTAAGTGGCTTTATCTGTAATGTCTGAGCAATCTCGCTGGAAAGATGACCTGCAACAGTTGATACCAGCTGACAATCTATTCCAAACACTTAAAAGAAGCTGTTTCCATCACTAAACCCAATTATTAGGGTTCTGTGCTTTGCAGTTTTTTTCGGTAGTTCCTTCTGCCAAGACAGGAAGCTACGCTATGAACAGCTGGCACTCCCAGGACTAACAATTCCACCACAGTTTTATCCTCTAATACTCAAGCTTCCGATGCCTGCGTTTGTGATACAGAACCACAGAGGGCAAGCTCCTTCCCCATGCCTACAGGCTTGCCCACAAGCTTCACAAAAAGACTTTTGTTACAATGTGATTTACACTGGTGTCCTGGGAAGCAGCAGATGGGACAAAAAACCCCAAGTGGAGCAGTCGTGTCTCTAAGACCTTATGAGGGGCTGAATTTTGTGGTGCTGTAAGAGCAAAGAACCACTCTCAAAATCTGATATATGAATTAAACACTGTACCTTATCAACAGGAACTATGAACACACTTCCTTCGATTATTTCCTCTGGCAAATCTCTCCCTGTAGGTCTCAACAGAAACAACAGATGCACCCAAAACAAGTTTTTGGGTTTTTGCTGGCCTGTCCAAAGAAAACGCAGAGCTCTGTTTTATTTTTTTTAACACCTCAATATTGAGATATAATTTCTCACTAAACTTTCTGCCTAAAGTACTTTATGAACAGGCTGGTGTCATTGTCTCTACCTGTAAAATGGGGAGGTGAGAAGAAAAGCAAAGGCATCTTCAGAGCTGTACCCAGGTCTCCCAGTCCCCACATTATGCCAATCACTGATCCTCCCCCAGTGTATAAACCCAGCAGCACATTCACCTGTAGCAGAGCCTTCTGACCTTCAAACAGTAGCTCGTTATGCAAGTAGAGGAGGAGCAAATCATCAGAGATGTGTGCACATTTAACTGAGAAATCTTTGACATGTGCGATAAATTTTCCAACTAATTCCGCACTGCCAATGTGCTTCTTGCATGTGTAAAATATTTACTATCTCTTCCCTCCAATACTTTGAGCAGGCTGAACGGCTGACGCCCTTGAATTATGGAATTATTGGCTGATGTGTTACCTTACGTTGTTTTTTCGCAATGTATTCTTGCCTAGAACACGCTTGCGTCAACACAAAACAGACTAAATGCAAGATTCACAATGGAATTTGAAACACACTGTGGTGCAGAAACATTGGAATCTGTGAGCTTGGTTTCAAATCCTTACCAGGAGAGGCCTTCTGAGAAGCCTGCATCTGGTTTGCTAATCCCACTAAACTTTGAGACTATTCAGATCCAACTTAATGTGAAGTCCCTTCCCTAACAAGCAGGGCCAAAAGGAATCAAGTTACATTTGCCAACATGTCCTCCGAAACCCCGACATCCCTGCTGAAAAATCCTTGCACCGTTTTCTCCCAAAGCTGGTGGTACTGATGTCAGTTTTAATCTTAAAGGGAAACTGAAAACAGATCTTTTAAGTTTACAATTATTTAAAATACAAACAGCTTGGCAAGGCAGCCATTGCAGACAATTTCTCCTCAAATAAGGAGACAGGATAAATGCTGATTGTAATTAAAGGTAGAGGCTAAAAAAACAAACCTGATTTACCAGACGTATAGAAAAGGGCTTGAAGACTTCACTATCCCTGGAATTTTGGAACCATACCATCCTAATTGATGCAATAAAGACTTCTTGGTTTAAAACAATTCTTTAAAAGCAGCGTGGCTTCCATGGAATTCTGATGGTTTCATCTATATTAAATGTGGTGGGACACCTCCCACAAGCACAGTTAAAAAATATATCAAGCCCAAAGTCAAGCAATGCTCTTTTCTCAGCCACGGGAGAAACTTTTCGATCCAGTAAGTGTGACTTCAGAGTGAAATAAAAAAAAAAATGAGAAACTAATCAGGGCCATTCATCAGTCTCACCGGGGAAGAGCAGGACTGTGCAGAGCAGCTCGAAATCGCTCTGTCTGCCAGGAATCCAGGAGGGAACAGCCACCGGCTGAGCAGCAAGTGCCGGAGAAACCCAAGCAGAGCAGGGCAGGCAGCGTTTGCTGCCCTCTGCAGGGTCGCGCTCAGCATCGCCAGTTGCAGCTGAGGAGCAGGGGAAGGAACAGGCTCACACACACTCCGCTCTTCCAGAGGGACCACAATTCACCGGTGCATTGCTGCTTCAGCATAAAGACAAACCCAAACCAACTCGTTCTGTATTTTCATTTTGTTGAACACCAGTTGTAAAGGCAGTACACAAACTGCAATGTAAACACACAGAAAAATTAGAAGGAAGACAGGTTTTTAAAGCTATCAGAACCAAGTTACACAGCCACCACACCGGGATCAGCATGTCAAAACTGGCAAAGCCTGGCAAACAAGCTGAAGTTTAGTAATTAAATACTTCCTCTCAAAAAAATCCTACATCAACAATGCAAATTTATAAAATACAAACAAAGAGAACTCAAGAAATGTATGGACTTCTTACAGATAGAACCCACACTCTTGTTTCCAGAGGTCAAACAGTCAATTAATAAACAGCTCAGAAACAGTCTAAGCACAACTCCAGAGAGGGTACAGCACTTCTGGCCTTACACAGAACTCTGGGAGCAAACCAAAGGCCCTGACCAGACTCAGCCAGTGAAGAACACAGTCCAAGTCAGATGCCAAACTTAGTTCTGACCAGGGTCAACCTCATTCATCCGCATCATCAAACTGGCCAGTCACAATCTTTCTGAACGGAGGTTGAAAAGCAATGGGAGCCGCGTGGTGACAGCCAGGGCAGTAAAATGAATCCTCTTGCCATGAGTACGAGGCCAGAAAATTACTTTCCTGAAAGCTTCCACAGGCGAAATCGTCAGCATCTAAAGAAGATCAAAGAAAACATTTAAACCACAGAGATGCTTCAGAAACAAGGGGTACAGAGGAACAGGTTATTTTGCAGATCTACAGCATTTTCCAGTCAAGTATTTTAATTCGATCTGCCTGCACTCACGGATCAGACCAACCAACAAAGCAAGGAGAACGCTGAATTTGGCAATGTGTTCATTTTAAGGGAAGTGCTTGCCACAGAGACAAAGCAGTTTTCCTAAAGCTCAAACAGTTTTCCATACGTGGATTCAGAGCATCAAACACCAGCTCTTACCATGCATACGGTTCTTCTACTGTTTCTCCAGACATAAAAGGCTCACAAAAACATTACTTTTGTTTTCCTGCTGTCTCCATAACCACATCCCAATTAGAAGCCCTGCAAACCTTTTAAGAACTGGGTCACTGGACAGAATAGGGGGCCCTGTAGAAGTGAGCTCTTAACAGCATTCCCACTAGGCTAGAATTAAACCAAATAAACCAGTTATTTAACAAACCCAGCATAAAAATAGGGCAAGGTCCCTTGGCAGAAGGAGATTTCTCACCGGCAGACACTGAAAGGAACAGAGCAAATGCAAAGCTCAGAGCACAGGGCAGCAGAGGGCCCAGCCATGTGTCTGCTTTCCAGTCATGCTGCCAAACCAGCCACCAAAACAAGCATTTCCAAGATTTTTAAAAGCCATAAAATGACCAACCAAGCATGGGTTTTATTTGTAGCAGTTAACAACTCAGGCACTTGCACTCTGTATCCTTCACAAGTACCTGACTCCCATAATCACAACTTCTTTCAACTGAGTTTGTGAGGATTTGAAGAGCATAAGCTACTGGGAGAGATAAGTTTGTTAAATCAAAGCAAATAAAAAGATCTTGTGGCAGTTTCACACAAAAAATAATTTCAAAACATTCCATAAATTTGAATGGGTGAGAGATTAAAAAGGAAAGCCCACAATGGTAGAGAGGGAAACATCTGAAAAGGAAACACTTTTTCTCAGATTAACCAGTGTGAAAAAAACACTACTGTATTTCCATTTAAAATCATCGTTATTTTTACAGGAAGACTGCAAAAACCTTCCCACTTACTTCTGTTATTAAACAATGGAGCTGAAATACAACAGCCATTTGTGGAATTGAAATAAACAGAGATGTGATATTTCCTAAGGAAAGAAAGGAGTGCTTGTCATAATTACAAAAGATACACATTAACGAGGAGAAAATGTAAATGGTTCCATTCTGCTTCAGCAAAGGCACAGCAGGTCACCACTGCTGGCTAAACTCCACCCCCTTGTTCTAGTCTAACACACAGCCTGGCAGATGGAAAACTGAGATTCAGTTCAACACAGGAGTCACCGTAAAACAGCTTACGAACTGGAGGAGCGATACAACTTTGAAGATGTGGGTGAAACTGCTTCTACCCATTGCCACCTTCTCACTGAGGAGAATCAAGCTGCAAAAAACCCAAACAAATAAAAAACAAAAAAAACAGACTACCACAAAAAAAGCAATACAGCAAATGCAACAACAACCCATATTTGAAGACCAAGTCCTTGTACTGCTTCCCTCCAGGGAACTCCATGCTCTCAAGGGACATCACGGTGTGCAGTCTGGATGAAATTTCTCAAGAGGAAAGAAAGAACAACTTTTACATAAAATATCTACATTCCTGCACTCCATGTCCCTCTCTTCTGCTTCAGAATAACAAAGATACACTGCCAAGACCTAGCTTCTCCAGAGAAACTCAATACACACACACAATTCTTCTCCTTACCATTCCACTCCCTAAGAATTCAAGTGCTCAAGCAAGAGTTCTGTGTGAACTTCACAAAACTGCCTTGAAATCCTATATTTGACAATGGAATTACACATAACAAGTCCATGAGGTCAACAGCAACAACAAAAACTGCTTCCCAAACCAGAACGTGAAGTTACTGAAAACCATTCTCCTGCAAAGCACCTACCTCCAGTCTCATACGAGCTAAAACTCAAACGACACACAAGTACATCTGTACTTACCGTAACAACTACGTTCCAACTCCTCCAATTCTTTATCCCAGTCCTCCACCTCACACGCAGAAGCAGTTTGTGGCTCTGGAGAAGTTACAGGCTCAGGCACACTGGAGACATCACCACCCTCGTCTTGCAGACCAGGACGTACATAACCGTAGCCAAGAGGAGAGCCACTGACGTAATCACCATGGTGAGAGTCATCAGAGAATTCGCTTTCTTCAGACTTGCTATCAAGAGCGTTTGGAATATTCTTCAGCAAACTTTCTAAAGCAACAGAAAAAAACAACAGGCATACTCAGGAACTGAACAGGAACTGAACTTTTAGCCTGCAATAATTCAGCCAGGCACACAAATACACTTTATGACTACTGATCTAATTATAATATATGCAATTCCTTACATCTGTAATACCACTACAGTGCTGCTTCAGGCATCAGACGCTGGGGAACACTGGATATAGGCTTGCATCACAACATCAGCCCAAGGCAGGATATTCCACAGACTCTTGTTGGAAAATAATTCGTTAAACTAGAGCAAGACCCAGCAATCTTGTGTCACCACATCCACCTGTAGGTATTTTTAAAAACAGGTATGTTGAAAACCCACAGCTCTTCTTCACAAAAAGAAGTATTATTTCTTTGCAGTGTTGATTAATTACTCTTGCACACAGGGGTATCTACAGGGAAACAACTCAAGGCAGTAACTAAAAGACATTTCCATGAATCAAAGAATAATTTCAAGCAAAGTGTAAGTTTCATTACTCACCAGCTGCGTTGTTTTGCCCCAGTAAGTCACACTTACCTTTTCTGGGTTTCCAGGTCACGGTTTCTCTCTCATTTGGGAGCCGCTCCTCCTCAAAGCTTGTGGACTCAACAGCAGCAGCCATCACCTATGAGACATTGTAAAGGACCCAGTAGCACCTTTCATTAATTCCTCCAGTGAGACTCATGCAAATTCTACCAGATTTGAGTGTTTCTGAGCCCCTGAACACAAACCATTTATTTGTTTGCTTCCAACCGGGGAGGCTTTCCCTTCAGAAAGGGAACGTGCCAAGGGTTGATGGCTCCAGCAGCTGCTCCAGGTGGCCCTGACACAGAACTGCCCATACCCTTCCTCATTTGTGATCATATTCCTGCTGCCTCCCTGAGCTTTGGGAATGGGTTCCAACACTGTCCTGGAACAGGGAGCAGCACAGGCTTGTTTGGGAACGGGAGAAGACTGGAAGCTGTGGAGGTCAGGAACACAGCAGGAGGGGGAAAAGCACAAGCACCAGGACTACGAACCCACTGCTGAGAAGCCAGGGAGATAGAAGACAGAGCTAAGGAGCTGGAGAGAACCATTGAATCACGGAATATTTGGGCTGGAAGGAACCTCGAGGCCCATCCAGCTCCACCCCCGCCACGGGCAGGGACACCTCATGGATCAGGGGCTCCAAGCCCCATCCAAGCTGCCCTTGAACAGCCCCAGGGATGGCATCTATCTATAGGCAACCCGTGTCCGTGCCTCTCCACCCTCAGCACGCAGAATTTCTTGCCAATGCCTAAGCTAAATCTTCCCCTTCCCAACTTAAAGCCTTTCCCCCTCATCCTGTCACTCCACGCCTCTGGAAAAACTCCCTCCCTCCCTTGCCAGGAGCCCCTTTTCAGTGCTGGGAGCTGCTCTAAGGTCTCCTTACACACACCTGGTCCCGAGAAGGAGAGGAGGAAAGGGAGGGTTGTCCTCAAACGAAGAGCTATCGAAGAGAGAGAGGCCGGTCCCTGAAGAGGGATGAGCTGCGCCCCTTCCCCTCACGCGCCCCCAGCGCCCAGACCGGTCCGCGCCAAGAGCGCCCTGAGCGCGGGCCCCGCCCCGCCTCACATCACGTGTCCGGAGCCCGCGCAAGACCCGGCGCGAGGCCGCAGGCGCCGCCGAAGCATTGGAGTTGGGGTTCCGGGGAGCGTTAAAGGGAACGGAGAGAAGAGGCGGAGAAATGCGGGAAACAGAGGAAGAAAAGGCTCTGGGGAGACCTTAGAGCAGCTTCCAGCACTGAGAGGGGCTCTGGATCAGGGAGTGCAAGGATAGGGCGACAGGGAAGAGTTTTCTGCTGAAAGAGAGAAGATTGAAATGAGATCTTAGGAAGAAATGTTCTCCTGTGAGGGTGGGGAGGCCCAGGTTGCCCAGAGCAGTGGCAGCTCCAACCCTGGGAGTGTTGAGGGCAGGTTGGATGGGGCTCTGAGCCCTCTGATCCTGTGGGAGGTGTCCCTGCCCGTGGCTGGATGGGTTTCAAGGTCCCTTCCAACCCAAACCTTTCTATTCTGATAACAAATAAAATATCAGAGCTTCTCCAGGCTCTGGACTCCTGAATTTTGCCAAAAGATGACAGTGCCCTTCAGGCCTCGTGCTAGAAATGTGCTGGCAGAGTGAAACAAGAGATAAGAGGCACCAGAACTGATCTCAATACACATTTCATTAACAGGCAGGAGTACTCTTAGGAAATGCACATCACCTGTTGAGGTAGTAAAGCCAGCAGCAAAGTTCCATAAGGAACCAGAAGAGGTAAAGAAAAAGGGCTCACTTTCCAAAATGGCGGAGTTCTTAGCTTTGCTGAACTTACTAAAAAAAACCCCAAAACCCCAAGAAAAGTACCCTAAACCTGTACTTTGTGCTTAAAAGCTTTTTGCTCTTCAGCTGAAGAAGCAATATGAGTGATTCAGGGCAGGGAATAACATAATAAAGGGCAGACAGGGCAGAAGAGGAGCGATTACTGTCAGGAAGGCACAATGCCAGACACCAGCCAGCCAAGAAATAGCAGGAGATGGAAGTTGGCCTCGCTAAAAGCTTGGGAAGACAAAGCAGGGCATACTTCAGCTGTCACAGAAGCAGCAATCAACAGGCTCTTGCTCTAAACCTTATTTCCAGCTAGTCAACTTATTGGAATTTGTGGCAGACAGGAGCTGCAGTTTCTACTTCCAAGATATTTCTCTGTATTGTCGTTATGTCACCACTCAGTCACTGGGAAATCAAACAAAGGAACTATTGCTGCGTGTCGCTATACTTTTCTAGGCATCCTCTGTTGGTCTGAGGACAGTATTTGTGCAGATTCAACAAGACTGACATGGGAAAATGGGGCTCTGCAAAACAGCCAAGGACAGCACTGTCTAAAAAACTGTCACCCCTTTTTTAGGCACTGCGGACAGAAAGCTGAAACATAGATCAGAGCTTTCTACTGTCACATCAGGGGCATCTGTAACAGATCTCAGCTCACGCCTGCAGGAAAGCGGGTTGCAGAGGTTTATTTTGGTTTTGAAAAAGGCATTAGATGACTTCAAGGGCAGGAAACAATAAATAAGGACTACCATTTTACAGCTTGTTTCTGTGGTGTTTCACTTTTCATTACTACCTCAGTAAGATATAAAGATCTCTCACAGGTGTACTCTCCAGGGTTTTTTTGCATTTACGTGCTACAATATTAGCTGTCCAGAGTGTAAAAGCTGATGCATTCTGCCTATTCCATCTCAATGTTTAAGCAGCAGGAAGGTTTGCTCACCCTCAGAGGTGCCTTTGCTTTCTCCTCTGACTGTGACTTGAGTTTGCCCCTGACAGAACTAGAACTACAATAGGAAAGATGTTTTTTCCACATTTGCAAGGATGTAAACAAAGTACACATTAAAGCGGTCCAGGCACACTTTTACTTTTGTACAAAGAGGTTAAAAAAATATCCACATTGGTGTTTAATAACTATTTATAGTTTCTCATAAATGTCCAGTCTGCAATAAAGTATATTTGGAAATGAAGTCTTCCACCAAGTCTCCCTGCAGCATCTTCATGGCTCGCCAGTGAATGCTCCCACAGTTTTCTGGTTTGCCCTGGGGATGACTTAGCTCCTCTTTGATATATTCCAGCCAGAGATCTTTAAAAGAAAAAGAGAACCTCTGCTTAGGCTTTGATGTGGTATTACTTAACAAACATACCAAACCTAACCTAGAAACTCTCTTTTTGTGTCTATGATGTTAATGCAATGAGGTTTACTTTGTGCACCTACAATCCTCTGCCCCTTGACGACCAAAATCCTGGGTTCTGTTCCCAGCTGAACGGTGATGCCTTAAGAAATAACGCAGCAATAATTGAGCTGTTTACTTTCTTAAAAGGAAGACTGCACGAGTGTTGATTTTACAAACATAGCTCCACGCTCCAAATTAAAGGTAATAACACATTTCTTACAGCAACCAGTGCCAAAATCTGATTTCTCAGGGGTTCTGCCGGAGCCATCCCACTGTGGACAACGACCCTGGACTGGAAGGGAAGGGTCACTGCTGAGTGTCATGCACTTAACAGCACAAAAGTAAGCTCCATTCTGCATGGCAGCAATCACAAGGGCAGAACAAACACCAGCCTTTTGAAATGGATGGAAATAAAAGAGGCAACACCGAATGAATAAATAAATAAAATCTCCTTACCAGAACCTGTTGAACCAAACTCTCTCAAGGCACGTTCATAGTATTCTCTCAGATGAAGCATTTTGCTGCATTCCTAACAAAGGAAGATATTAAAAGGCCATTTATTTTGTACAGAAGTGAATCTGCAGCTTGATTAGATTCTCACAAAGAAAAAGTGTCACGGTAATTACACGCGCACGTGCACACAGCTAAAGATTAGTTACCATGGAACTTAACGGGTTTTGTACTACATGCTATGAATCAACTTCAGAAGACAAATATGAACTGACCACAAACTTAACACTGCTACTTGTAAGCCCCGTTTCCTATTTAAATCCAAAGTTAAAAGGTATTTTACAAATACAAGGCACCAACTGGGTATACAACAACTTACTTGCTCCTTTTCTATTTGGATCATCTTCCTAAAGAAGTCAACTGAAAGTGGACGATTTTCACACAAGCTGAAGTAAAAACATAAGTAACTTTAGACTTCAAGCTGTTTAACATGTGCCCCAGAACAATCAAGTTTGAATGTGTCATTTGTTACCTGGTAAAGACTCTTCTAACTTTCTTATAACCACTGTTTCTGTAAGTCCAGTCAAGATACTTTTCTTTCATAGTCACTGATTCAGCAGGAGTTGTGGCACGTAAGGATCTCTGCAAGTTTAAAAGGGGAAAAAAAAGAGAAAAAACAAACCAACCACATGAGCTTCAATGAAGAGGCAACAAGGGAGAAGAATCTAACCTGATCCACTGGAAGGTGTCTCTGCTTACTGCAGGGGGATTGGACTGGATGGCTTTCAAAGGCCCCTTCCAACCCAAACCATTCTATGATTCTTGAAATAAATGTACAGTGAGATTGAATTCCTAGTTTTGGTTTTGAGTTTTCTGTAATCAGGTTGATATTTTCACACAGATCAGAAAATTCTGTTTTCTATGTTCAGCTATCTGAAAACACAGCAAAAATTCTAGCCCACAAAAGAGCCCATCATCGGTTGTGCTTACAAAGATCTAAATGTCTCAGAAGCATGGGGACAGTTGTGCTTATGAGTCTGTGCACAACACCCCTTTGGTAACACACAGCTCTACCTGAAATTCTTTCAGATCAACACATCCTGAAGGAACCACAATATAAAGCATTTGTTACATGGTCCATCCACACACAATGCTCCAGTTTATTTATGCACTGTCATAAAAAATAGATTTCTATTAGCAAAGTACCTGGTAGAGAGCATCTGTGTCTTCCTTGCTGTTTGCCCCTTCACTCCATTCCACCCACAGGATCCATAATGGTAAAGTGCCCTACAAGGTAAGCCAATAAATTAAATGATTGAAATATAGTGACCCTAATTTACCAAGTTTTGTATTACAGCTGCTGTAAAAAGTGCCTTGCAGATATAGCTCATAGAAAGAAAATTTTGAACTGCACATTGAAACTCCTTCGTGTTTCCTTTGTCATTTTCAGGACAAATGCTTCTTAGCTGGGCAGCTGCAAGAACGTTGCTGGGGATGAGACACAAGTTCTTCAGCATCACCGAACACTGTAGTACAAAGGTAACCTCCGAGAACAACAAGGAGGAAAGAAACAATCACCTCGTTTCCTCTCCTCACTCCTCATGCCCAGGGTTTGAAATGGAACACTTAAGAGTACACAGCTAATTCAGGTCTTGAAATACCACACACACAGAGTAAGAGAAAGGAAACACATATTGAAAGTAAGAAACAATGAATACCAGCTGAATGCTGAGAAAGTATACAAAACATCACCCGTGAGCATTAAAAAATGAGAATATGGGATGAATCTGTAATTTCTTAATGCATCTAAATGCAATGTGAACTGTCGAGTTCTTATTTTTTACCTTTGAAATGGTTAGAGACTTTGCCTGTAAAGGAAAAAAAAATCAAATAAGGATAAGAGGTTTCCTGCCCAAGACATTCAAGTCCATAAAACCAGCACAGACCTTCGAGTTCACATGTTTAATGGCTTCTTCAAAACACTGGGCAACATCATCACTCTTCAGCTGGATCAGCACCTGCAGCCTCATCTGCCACATTTCCACGGACTGGGTGAAGCGCTTCGTCGCAGCTTCTGCCACCTCTGTAGCCTTCTCCGAGAGGTTGCACTCCAGTAACAGCTGAAGCTAAAACCAAGCAGATAAAGCCAATCACCACAGGAGATCAGCAGTACCTTGTTAAAAAGGTCCTGATCAAAATCTTTCTATCTACTCAAAATGGTAAAGCCAGGCACACGAGCAATGCACAAGTCCCACTATCTATTTTTGTGTCAATTCTTACCCACTGCTTATAGAAAGCTTCAAGCAGCAAATTGGACTCAAAGGCTTTGTTGAACACGCTCAGTGTCCTCTCCAGCCTCTAAAACCAACAGAGAAGACAAAGTGAAGAAAACAAGCATTATTCCTGCATATACCAGATCCCAGCATCACAAGAAGCCCAGCAGACTAGTGTACCATGTCAGAGATTTAATAAGAGTTACGTATCCAATGCTTTAAGTACGTATCTAATGCTTCAAGATATAGTGGAAATGTGAGCATGTGAATTACATTTCTTCCTCAAGGGACTAAAGAACAGCATAGCAACAGTGGTTTTTAGTGTATTAAAAGGCAACCAAACTGCACAGAATGATTAGTTAATTCACCGAGTCATAGCCAGGCACAGATGGACAATTAAGGTGCTCACGTGCCAGCATCAAACTTTGCACAGACTTATTTACAAGAGATATTTTAGTTCATCCTTTGCTTTGAACAAGCACAGGTTTGCAGGACAGTCAGTGGACATTAACAAGTCTGCACTCCTAATTTCCATCCACAGAGATCACTGCACTTCATTTACAACAATGGATTTTGTGCTAATTATTTGTGTCTAGGCAGGCCTCATGTAAGCCTGACAGTACACCTGATACCCTCCAATGGGGACTAAATGATTTTTAGTAATGGCAAGTATGTTTGATAAAATGTTCAAATCTATTTTTCTGATTGATTATTTAAGTCAGTAAAAATAAGGATGATTTGTTTCTATGATTTCCTAACGAGCTTTTACCTTTTGCTTTAATTCTTCACTGTTGGTTTTCCTGTTGCATCTCTCTAAGCAAAAAGTGATGTAGCATTTCCACATGTCCTCTAGAATCAAAGACATAATATCGTGCTTGGAGATAATCACAGGAGTAAGTACAAATATTAAGTCTTTTAGGAACAAAGTATCCAAGCACCAAGCGTTAATGCTTTGTTTTTAAAAGTTGCCACTGGCAACTCAAAACCATTGCTTACAGCTAACCAGCAATAAATTTGAGTTCTACAGGTTTCCTTTATTTAGGAAATTTTCTCTATTTACAGCTCCCAAGCCTCTCTTTATCTGTGGGCTTCCATCCTCCTCATTGGCTACATCACATTAATAAAAATAAACAAGCAACAAGAAGCCCTTTCAGTTAAGCAGCCCCTTCAAGATTATAAATGCATTGGAAAATAAGCCAAATAACATGTAAAATAAACTCCCCAAAGGAAGCATCTAAAACTTCTCACAGCCCACCAACACCTACTTCTAAACCTTCACAGCATACAGAATGCAGAAGTACCAGGAAAAAATGATGGGATTTAAACAGGACTTTTCACCTGTTGGAACTGCTTTCACAGCCTCTTCAAAGACCGCACAGCATCGTTCCTCTCTTTGTGTCATTTCAGACACTTTCATCTGCTTCGTGGTGTGCCCTGTGGACTGTGAGGACCCCAGCTCCAGCTCACGACGGGCCATGAAGTCCCAGGTAAGAGGATCATCCGCGTACTGGGCCTGCAAACTAAACACAGGGTGTCTGTACAGCCACCATTCTTCAGCCTTTAGAAGGGTTGTTGATACAGAAGCGCACTGAATTTTTAAGTAACCAAACGCCAGAGGAAATACATTTTACCTTTCCACAAGTCCAAGACAAAATATTAGCCTATTTTGGTTTTTTTATTCAATATGGATATTCTCAGTAATAGCATGAAGTAGATAGGAAGCTTTTGAGAGAGATCTTGCTTTCGAGAGGAACAACTGGAGAAACTAAAGACGCAAAAGAATCACAACATACACTAGGAAAATCCACGGTTCCTGCAGTAAATTTACAGAAACTAAATGTAGTAATTACTCAGCAACAACTGTATTTTATCTGATATTTTCTTAGCAGCTTCTCAAAGCTTTTTCTGAAGCTAGAAAAGGACGCTTGTACCTAAAGAGCATGCGTGCCTCATGTTTTGTTTTTCTTAAAAGTTCTTCCCATAGGCCTTAATATTCTGTCTCCCTAGAGGAACAGCCTGTAGTTGTTAACCCGTGAACCCACTATAAATTTGAAAATGTATTTCTTAAAAGATAAAACAAAATAAATAAAAAAAAAAGAAGCCACACCTCACCTTTCAAGAATTTCTTTTTGCAAATCTTGGGTAAAATCAAAGAGCTTTGCAATAGAAAGCACAGCTAGATGGAACGGAACACCTGTATTTCAAGAGGAGAAAAAAAAAGACCAAGTGGAGTATTACAACCATTGCACACTTTTCATTTCTCCATCTTCGCAAGCTTTGGTCAAGACACAGGTAACATAAGTGCCTAGATAGATAGTTTTCTTTTCTATAAACCTCAGTGTTCCACTCACAGGATAAGCCAAGTTAGGATGTTGACTGTTACTATAATCTTCATGACTTCACATTACCCTGTTACATGAAAAAGGCCAAAAGAGACAGGACATTCCAGGCTCCAAAGCAATAAACTAGCCCTGTCCTCACAGGCTCACAGATCCTTCCAGCTTGGTTCAACTCAGAAGTGTAATTAGTACTTCCTTTACTTATATCCATCCATCTTGTATCTCCATAACTTATCAGTGAGAATGCCAAGTGAGCACTTGACAGAAGTAATTCACTGCGAATCCCCATCAGCAATTACCTGCTTACAAACCACTTGTACATCTATTTATTCCAGTACTTCTCCAGAAATTTAAATTAAGCCAAGTCTTTCTGTCATTTCCTCTAACGTCCTTTTTCCCCCCCTGAATCTGCCTGTATTGCCTATAGGAGAGTGAGCTACAGGTGACATTTTCCTATGGAGCAAGAACAAGAAAATATAAAATCACCTTTAATTTTTTGAGCAGCATCCCTGTAGATAATACGAGCCATTTCCCCATTGAGAATCTCTTCAGAATAACTGAATTCTCCCTGCAATATCAAGCAAATCACTGAAAAAACTCTGTTCCTTTCTCAACTGCCAATTTCACAAACATGGAGAAAAATATCAGAAGATATTTGTGCTTTTCTTCACCTAAATCTATCTAATTTGCATAGGGCAACTATAAAGAAATAAGAGACGGTAAGTGTAATGATTAACTTTCAAACTGGGGGCTTCAGCCAACACAGGCATGTGACATAAAAACCTTCTCTGAGCCACTAATACAGATCCCCTAAAACTAAGCATTCAAACGTGCTGTGCAAGCAGACAGTACCTCTCAAGTAACTTTGGCTGACCTACCAAGTCCATCTTCGCTTGTTCGAATGCTTTCTTTTCCTTCCTCTGCTTTTCAGCGTGCATCAGCTCCATCCTGAAATACTGCAAGAATAAAATGAAATACTGCAGGGTGGGGTTAAATCATAAAACATCTAGGTTTGCGAACACGGTAACGCAAGCACTACCTGATGAGCTACAAGTCAGGACTTGGCCAACATCCTCCATATGTCTGAGCGCCTCGGTTTTTAAAGGTTTGTGCATATAGCTATCCACTCTATCTACTTACTCAGAAATTTCCCACATGGGAAACTGGTGGAAAATAACAACTCTCCAGTCAGTCTTCAAATCTTAATTTGCCTTCAAGGAAAACCACATCCCCTCATGAAGGCCAGGGATGCCAGATCTCATCCAGAGAACTACGTCCTAGCCAGGCTTTAGAAGGGAATTTATCTACAAACAGCATAAAACCCTCCCCGCATATACATTGATACAGGATTTGCTAAACAACTGAAAAATGCTACCAGCACAAAGTAGGGGTTTATTTTTAATTAATATCTTTTTGATAGCGTTTCCCCACTGATGGGGGAGTTCTTCCAGTTTTCTGATTTGCTCCAACTGCATAGAAGAAAACTGGGAACTCACTTCTTGATAAAGTTTGGGGCACTCTGGATGGAAGCGCAGAGCACGAAGGAACAAGCGCCTAGCGCTTTCTGATGAGAGTTGCGTCTCCATTTCCCATTTTGCTGCCATAATCCACAGTTCTGCAACGGATGATACAAATAAATTCATTTTAAGGCAAAGCAAGTGACTGGTCATGAGATCCCATTCTGAAGCTACTCTCCCGGATGCACAGACTGTTTTTATTCAATGTATCCACCTCTACATAATCCATGAGCTCCCATATACAATCAAGTTAAAGGACTAAAAGCTAAGCGGATCTAGGAAGTTTAATCTGGGGTACAGCTACAGAACCAATAATGTGCAATGATGTCTTTGAAAGCCAAAAAGCAAACATGAGTATTCAATATCTACCTCTGAAACACCGCAGCCCCCAGTCTAACTGGGAAGTGGTCGTTCAGACTGTGGGGACTCCAACTGCCACCTCTGTGCTCAGCACAATCTGTCAGATCAACAGGTTGCAACAAGGCAAAGAAAGAGAGTAGGAACCTCTACCCAAATAGCTTCAACTGAGATCATTAAGAACTTAAACCAACATTATAAATCTAACTCAGTCTTTTATGCAGCACTCGCTGTTGATTTATTTACCTGGTTTATTGGGATGAATGGCCAACATGGAAGAAAACACCTTACTAAGCTGATGCTTTGAATTCTGTAAAAGAAGTAGTTTTGTTTTAACCATGCGGGTACCAAACCGAACCACCAGCACCAAAGTTTCACTGAGAAAAGTTACAAGTTGTAATGCAATCGTACTGGAAAAGACACTTCTCCACTACTTTAACTTGAGCAGAAAGTTTATCTTATTTGTTCAATACTGACCAGCTTTCAAATGTTATCAGACCAGATTAGAATAGTTAACTTCAACCTTTCTGAACTACACATCTACCAAATGTAGCCCAAGTCACAAACCCGTAGTCACACTGATCACTTTTGGGGCAAGGAGTGCATTTTCCTTTGGCCACTTCCATTTCTATGACCAGGTACTTGCCACTTGCAAGCATCAAACTTCATACTAATTCACCCCCAATCAAATTCTACACTTCCATACATCAATAATACCATCAAAATTATTCTAGTATTACAGCATGTGGCAGTAAAGTTTGTATCCCCATCTTTAATTCAAGTTCCAGGTGCCCAGTTAGAAACCAATCCAGTGTCTCAAATCAGGCAAGATCAACATTTTGAAAACTCACCCACTGCTTGCAAAATGCAACGTGTGAAAGCCAAAGCTGGACATCATCCTGTTAGAAATGTAAGGGGGAAAAGAATCAACCTTAAGATAACAAAAGCACAAAATCACTTGCACATTGACAAAGGAACAATAAACCCTTCTTTTTTATCCCCCAGATCTTCGAATTCCTGCAAAACAACAGAAAAACAACCTTCCTGTCTCAAAACACACTCTTGCAGCCTCTCCTATCAGACCTGTATTACGCTAAACTCAACATAGGACTCACTGTAGTGGTTCCTGAAGCACTTCATTTAGGTTTGACCATCAGATGCATCAAGACAATCTTTTCCTAAAGCGGCTGAAAGCTCTTTCCATTCTATTCCTAGTCCTTGCGAGCAGCCAGACCAAACTCACACGGCAATACACGACTCTGGAGAACTGAGGACCAATGACTCAGAAAGGACATAATACTGTATACCAAAAAGGTCTGATGAGAATGATCTGCTGTTGCAAGACTGAACGTTCACTTAGTTTTTCTATTACATTCTTCTGTGTTATTGGAAATACTTCATGGTAGCGATACATGAGCTAATTGTTATGTCACACCAAAAGGGCAGTTTTAAACCTGCCGGTACAAATGAAACAAACAAACTTACTTTCCATTTTCCTATAGCACGGTTGAAGAGGCTGTGGACTCTCTGCAGGATAGAGTGCTCAATCTCATCCTTCTTAAATGAATAACCGATACGCTAGAGAAAAAAGATGGTATTAATGTTATTACACAAGAAAATCTGGCATAGAGTATTATGCATTCTAAATAGCTGCCAGACTTACTGCTCTTCTTTTCTTGATCAGTTCCAGCAGATTAATTTCATACTAGAATGAGAAGAAAGAAAACATTTTAAAGGAAATGTGGGGGCAAAATAATGAGGGAAAATATACAGATCAAGTTTTAATAGCTAATCAGATGGACAATAAAACTGCATTCACAAACAAGTAAGCAACAATTTTATGTCCGGATCCCTGTGTTCCCAAGTCTGACTGAAAGTAAGCTCAAGTATTTGTATTGTGTATGATATTTCAGAGGATCTGTTAGCACCCCACATATTCTTACACTGTCAACACATCAGCCAAACTTCTAGCACCACAAAACAACTAATTCTACTTAATTACAATTTGCACATCAGGGAACTGGGATCTCTGCATCCCTGGAGAAGAAACCCGAGGAAAGCTCACAAGAAAGATGATTCTATCAACCCAAAAGCAGGCACCAACCCCTGGCTGTGCTGCACGCTCAGGCACGCCTTAGAGAAGAGTTTGTGCCAATAAACCATGAACCTGTGAATGCCAAGGGCCGGGTGAGGAGAAGCCTCAGGACGCAGCCTCTTTCCTACAGGGGCAACTACGGAGCCACCTTGCTTCTGAGCTGGACCTACAGGGCGAGATAGCAGGCTCTGCTGAGCAGGAAAGCCTACCTGGATATAAGTGATAAAATCCTCCTTCCGCAGTGCTCTCCGCTGTATTTTGTATTCCAGAGCTGAGGCTTTCCTCAGGACAGCCCTGCAGAATGGGAAGCTCAGTGAGCGAGGGGGGACGGGGCAAAGCGCCGAGGGAGAAAGCAGAGAACGGGGAAGGGGTAGGCAAGGAGAGAGGGGGAAGACAGGGAGAGAGGGGGAAGGCAGGGAGAGAGGGGGAAGGCAGGGAGAGAGGGGGAAGGCAGAAAGGGAAAGGCAGAGAGAGAGGGGAAGGCAGGGAGGAGACGGCCCGCGCTCCCCCCGGGCACTCAGGCCCTGCTCACTTGATCTCCTTGTGCGTGAAGAGCCCGACCCGCTCGAGCTGCTGCAGCTCGGGCACGCGGTCCTCCAGGCGCTGCTCCGTGCGCTCCGCCATGTCGCCAGCAACCCAGGCGGCTCCGCGCGCGCCCAGAGCGCCGCCACTTCCGGCCGCGCAGACACTTCCGGCGCCCCCTGCCGGGCGGGCGGAAAACAGGCGGGGCGAGACAGGGCGAGGGTTGGGGAGGTCGTAGGGTAAAGAGCACCACAGAGTGCGGGGGACCAGGGAGCGGACTCTGCTTCTCTGCTCATCTCTTGAGAGACCTCATCTGGGTGTTTTGTCCAGAGCTGGAATCATCACCATAAGAAGGAGATGGAGCTGTTGGAACTGGCCCAGAGGAGGGGACGAGGATGATCCGAGGGCTGGAGCACCTGCTGTATTAGGACAGGCTGAGAGGGTTGGGGCTGTTCAACCTAGAGAAGAGAAGGCTCCGGGGAGACCTTAGAACGACCTTCCAGTACCTGAAGGGGCTACAGGAAGGCTGGAGAGGGGCTGTTCACAAAGGATTGGAGTGATAGGATGAAGGGCAATGGGCATAAACTGGAGAGGGACAGATTTAGACAGGACATAAGAAGGAATTTCTTCACCATGAGGGTGGGGAGGCACTGGAACAGGTTGCCCATGGAAATAGTGGCTGCCCCATCCCTGGAGGTGTTCAAAGCCAGGCTGGATGGGGCTTTGAACACCCTGATCCAGTGGGAGGTGTCCCTGCCCATAGCAGAGTGTTGGAACTGGATGGGCTTTAAGGTCCCTTCCAACCCAAACCATTCCATGATTCTATGAATAGTGCAGGTGACCCTAAACTGACCAACAAAGTATTCCATCCCATACACATCATGCTTGGAATAAAATAGAGAGATCATGAGGGTCTCACTCACTTAGATGGCAACGTGTCAATGGGCACACCACACGCAGTGTAGGAGTTCAAAGCTTAGAAGGTAGAAGTCAGCCATTACCTGGAAGCCGCTGGGAAATGCTGTTTCTGTCTCCTTGCTCTCCACATTCTTTAAACACTACACTCCCCTTGGGCTGGAAAACAGCAACAACTGCAAAAGAAGCACAAACACAAACAACAGTCGCCTGATTCTTTATGGCTGATCATTCTATCAGTCTGAAAATATTGGTTTGGGATCAACCTACAGGGTTCTGGCACCTGCAATCCATTAGGGACTTGGAAACTCAAACCCTCCACCAAGCAATCCAGGACTGTTTTAATGCAGGTGGTAGAGAAGCACAAGTACCCGATGTGGCAGCAGGAACCTTCATCTTCAATTGTGCCTCCAGGAGAACTCAGCCATGTGCACATGTACCAACAGGCCTGACACATGTGAGGGTCATTCACGTCCTATCCACATACTGATCACAATGTGTGTCCGACAATGCCTCTTCGGGCATTAAATCCCTTGTTAGCCCTTGTCAAAGCACCACAATAATATCTGAGAGAAGCATATAGGCACAGCACAAACCACTCTGCAGGATCCATCGCTGTGGGACTCAAAGGAAGAAAGAATGGTGTGCGCCAGAACAATAGGCTCCCCAAGTTTTGAGTTTAGGGGCCTCGTATTTCCCACTCGAAAACACATGCACAGAGCGAGTAACAATTAGATTTAAAATATTGAACTTTCTGAGGACCTCACAGGATTATTTACAAATAAAATGGATCGCAAACCAATTGAAAACATTTTCCGCTCCCTCAGATATCCCTCCTTTCCTGTAAATGGAAAATGTACAAAAATAAAAATACCTTTCCTTTTCTTCCCCCAGCAAAACAATCCTTAGAACAATTAACCTAACAGACTGTCAAAAGTGTTCAAACCAAAGTGACAAATGCAGTGAGTGGCAGGCAGGCCAGCCCGACTCACCAGAACACTGCATGCTGGATTTGTCATGCAAATCAAAATGAAACCTGACGTGCTCTTTGTTCATTTTCCTTTCAAAAAATCTACTTTAAATGCCTCCCATGTGCCTTGTTTTGGAAGCTGACATTCCAAATGCATCAGTGCAAATTAAGGGAGGGATCCATTACCGATAAAGACGTTGCGACATGGAGAGTTTCAACAAATCTGATTGGGAAGACTGGAAGACTGCAGCAGCTGGCCCCTGGAGGTCACCCTGTTTGCTGCTGCTGCTTTTACGAAGTCTCTTTACAAAAACTCCATCTGAGAAGTCCTGGCAAGCTGTCACAGCTTAATAGTTATAGATTACAGTCTACAAGCAGTGGATATCTTGTGAATTAGGAATAACTGGTTTTCCTTTAAGTCTTGTCTGTATTACCATGTGTGATGGTTGAGGCAAATATTTAAATTATAGATTGATTTAGATATATCTTAATTATTTATTTCTGCTATTTTACTACAGAACTGCATAAACAATAGTAGCTTTTTAGAAGGTGCCACCAGATGTACAGTGTTTTACAGTTCATTTATACAGTATGAAGACGCCTTCTAAACAATGCGAGTGATGTTCTGACCTCATGAAAACAACTGGGAAGCTTCCACTGGCTTTGGCTGAGCCAGCGGTTCATCCTTAGGGACACATTTTTAACAAAGCCCTCAAAGCATTTACTGAGAACATAGGGCTTTGGTTTAAAAATATATAAACACATCTGTTAATAAAAGCAGCTTGGAATTTACTCTCAAAAATAGACTAACCCAAACTTTGGGCTATATTAACTTCCCTGGTTTTATAATGAAAACAATTGACATGACGATTTGGTTTTGCCTCTGCCAAAACCAGCAGTCAGTCTGCATAAACATTGGTTTCAGCCTGCAGTTTCACTCTGAACCTTCAAAAATTTCAATTGCAGACTCTGCAGGCAGTCAGCGGGACAATCCATACCTACATTCATACTGGTACATATACCTGTCCAACATAAATTTTCCATTCTGACAGACAAATCCTTGTCTTTATCCATGTCACTTTTGTCCTGTAGCTGGTTGGCCCTTACCCTGCTGCATTAGATCAGAAAGCTTCCTTGAATTTCATTCACTTGCTTAGCTCTTCTTCAAGAGATGCACAAACATTTTCATTTGATGCCTAACAGGTATTATCCAACAATTTGCTATCACACGTAGTCTCTCTTTTAAAAAGGCAAGACCTTTCCTTTCTTCTTTACATTGGTTCTCTCAATTTTTATGAATTAGATTTTTCCTCACACTCATTTTGAGGCACTCGGTTTCTTCTCAGCTGCCCCAAGGTCTGAACATCTCTGCACAGGGAATTTTCAGTGAAGGGGAATGATGCCTGTGGAACTGTTTCCTTGCCAGTTCACATCTGGTCCTCGGTGTAAGATCCATCTGTTTATTCAGGGTCTCCAGGGACTTGTACAGTAGTGGCTACAAGTATGCCTTTTAATTTGCTGTTGTCAATTGGCTGGTTAGTAAGTAGTTGACAGTCTGTCTAAACGCAGCACGGTGGTTATAACTAGTCAGCCATCATCTTCTAGCTGCCAACTCATCATCCAGCGGAACGTCAGTTGCATTTCAACAATTTAAAACTGTATCAGTCATCTCCTACCTCCTCCCAAATTGTCAACACCGTGAAATGTAAGACTTAATTACATTTAATTTAATACTATTTCTTGCGTGTACATTTGTACATGGATTGGTGCCAGCGCTCCGTAGATCAGAGTCTTTCTAATCTTCATTTACCTCACTGACCTGTCTAGGTTTGAGGAGTAGGTGCAGTTGTAGCACGGCTGCGTCTGACCCAGCTGTATTCTAAGTAATGAGGCAGGCAAAGACAGACCCTCCTCAGAGCAAAAGCCTCCTACCTTTTAAATACAAAGGTATTTAGAAGGTATAAAGCTCTCAGTACCAGCATCAATTAAAGTGGCAGGCATAAATTATGTCACATAGAGATTTATTTCTCCTTACAAAAAGTAGGATTAGGACTGGTGACAATTTGCCTCCAGCTGCGTTTCTCACCTCCATCGCTGGAGATGTGTTCAGTGTGGTAAAAGCACTTTGACCACAGTCATGGCAACAATCAGTAAAACTACTTCTAGAGTATGGATAATTCAGATTACAGTGTGCAGCGTCGTATGTCGCAGGCAGCCTTCCAAAAACAAGGTAAACTCCACTGAAAGCCGCCTGCAGCAACCTCTAGCACAGAAACCCACAGATAACGTGTTAACTTTGGTATGAAACTTAGATCACCTCTCCCATGTGTGACCTGTGCTAACTGGAAAACATTGGGAAAAGAGTTTCTGCCCTGATCTTATCATTTAAGTAATTGCTGATGACAAAATTCAATATTCTCATCTTATTAACCTGTACTCAGTTTAGTCACAAAAGAACTGATCCCTGTTAGAACTTATCCTGTACCTAAAGCTGAAACTAATTTGTTAACTAATTAATTTGAGGTTTCATTTTACTATCTATTGACTTATTCTTTGATCCTCCTATGTTTTTCCTTTTGATGGATTGACTGAAGCATTCATTCTCACACTGTCAACAGCCCTGTGGTGAGAAACTTCTATTTACATCTGCAACTGACTTAATTCTCGCTTCTTCCCGGTAATTTGATCTCTGAATTTCTGAGTTAAATCATTCAGTTTGCATCAAAAGCTTTTAGGTTGCCATCCCTTTCATGGTTTCCAGGACTCATTTAAGAGAACACAGTGCCCGAAAGTTCACTTAGAATTATTTGTTGATAGTTTTGCAGTGAGTACTATGCTTGCTGGATCTCTGAAATCACAGTATGAACTAGCATGATTCCTACTCTATTTCATGTGTTAAGCATTTCAACTTCACAGTTTGGTGCGGGGTTTTTCTGTGTATTTTGTTTGAAATCATACATGAAACGCATTCCAGTGTGGGTTGGTTTTGTGAATTTATCAGGTACAAGAGGTCTACTGATTTTCTGTAAAAAAGGCAAACAATGCTGTATTAAAATAACCAAAACCTACAGTTTTCTTTTCTGAAGGTCAGGCTTTAAAGGGGGGCTCATTACAAAGACCTACAGTTTCACTGAGGACAAAAAAAGACAAGAACTTCTACAGAGCTTCCCTCAAGCACCTTCAATTTTTTTAACAATTACAAATTTGATGAAGACATTCAAAACAAAGGGCATAGACCAACAACTGAGCCAGGGGAGGTCTGTTCTGAGTGCTGTGTGAACTCAAATGAGAAAGGACAGTGCTTCTTCTGCACAGGCTCCACAAGTCCTTTTCCTGCCTATTGAACCTTCAGTGATACATGGAATTTATTCAGGTTTTAGCAAAGGTGAACACTACTGCCTTGTTTTCTTTCAGCTGACGTTTCCTTTTGATTTTGATCCAATCTTATATGAACAAAGATCTTGTGTTACATTTTGTCTTTAAAACTAAGTGGATGTTACCTTGACCTCTTTTTTTTACATTATAAACCTTTTTATTAGTTCATGTAAGAGATGTATTTTTCTGTAATGAGTATGAACTCATTGTTCTGTTTGTGCACTTCTGGCTTCTAGTTAAGTCATGTTAAGAGATCTCCTACCTTTCTAGAGCAAATAAATACAGTGGGCCTAGGCTTTTCATTATGCTTTTGAAACAAATCTTGCATTTTTAGTCCATGATCTGAACAGGAAGGACAAACACTACTGCTGAAAACCACCAAGCAAAAAAATCATTAATTGAAAATCAGGACATAAGATTCACTTAAGAAAAGTCACGGAAATCTATTAAAACATCACCAAGAGAACTCCAAGAAACGATTCCCAAGCACACATTTCTACTGAGCAATACCGACTGATACTTATCACTTCTTGTTCATCGTGTGAATGCAGAAGACAGGCGATTCAGTGGTGCAAAACGCATGCCATGCATTCATTTTTCACACTCTACAATAACTCAGGACACATAAGCAACCTGTTGCAGAAAGCTGTGTATTATGGGTGCATTAAGATTCCCTGAGGGTCAAGTTCCTTGAGCGCTGTGCTCCTGGAATACATTTGAACAGCTCTGTACAAAAGCAGTCCCCAGCCAAACACGTGACTGAGAATCACAAGTGGCTGCTCTGTCAATCTTCCATACACGCTGCATTCACAGCCATACATCAGGATACTTGGATTGCCATGTCACATCTTCGCTCTTCCCTTTGCCGTGCTTCAATACAGTCACTCCCTCACAGTAAAGTTTATTTTCTCCTTTTTTTAGCTCCCTGATTATAAAAATCCTGCCATCCTAAACATCCCCAGTACTCCGCCTGCAGGCTCCCACGCTGCTAACCCAGACAGCTGTAGCTACTCCCTTTCCAGTTGCAATATTACATTGCTTCTGTTAACAAGAGACTGGGAAAACACAAAGTGGGAGTTGACTCTTCCTTTCCAAGTAGGTAGGGAGGAGTGGCTTATCTAATAATTTCTATGGCCTGTTATCTGCTGATCGACATCAAATCAGGCTGAAAATAAAGAATATGTAATGAAAAAGGAATTAATAATGACTGCAGGTGAGATTAACTCAGCATCTAGTGAAGTTTATTCGTGCATTGGAAGAAGAGGATGCCACTGAAATGGATCTGTATTTGGAGTACAGTGATACAGCTGTGGGACCCAAACCTTCCTACCTACACGTGGAGTATTTTTGCCTCTGTTCTGCAGCATTAGTGCAATCTCACTTCTCTCATGGAAAACCTGGGTTTGGGGGGCTGGACAGAGAGTGGGAAGGAGAACATGGAAGCATGAAAACAGGAAAAAGCAAAGTTTGGATGTAATCACAGAAATGGAGCGTGTAAGGTCTCTTCCCTGCTGGATGTCCTAGAATCTCACTGAACGTTCTGACACATCATAAAAGCACCTCTGCCGACTACTTCAGCTTTCACTGCTCATCCTCTGATCACAAGCAGATCCGACTCCAATGCCAGAAATTAATTGCCTAATTATCTTTCTTACTCCTGCTTGGAAAGTTGCCCTCTGGCTCCTCCTCCTGGTTTTGAAATTTAGAAAGTTGAGCCACCAGAAGCAGCGGGGACTTAAAAACAGTAGAGGAAACAGGAGTAGATTTTAGGTAATAAACAGCTTCCAAGGATGAAATGGCAGCTGTACAACACTGAGGAGCCTTTCTCACACCTACTGCAGTATCCATTGCCTGTTGTCATTTGGCACAGGGTATCACCAACCTCAAGATCAGCCTCTGATCTGCTGAGGATGCCCTTGATTTGGTGCACTGTTGCTGTCTAGTCTATGGTTTCACAGACTGGAATTTACCCAGCACCTCAGGAAGTCCCCTGGCATTAGGAAGTGAAGAAGCTCTGTGTAAGGTCCTCAGAAATGTTCAACATATCCAATATCACAGCTGCCAGTGGGTAATTACATATGTGTGGCTGTAGAAAAACTGAGCAGCGAAGAGAAGATCGAGAAACTGGAATACTAAGCAGAGAAATTGATAAAATGTGTAATGGTATTTTAGAAATATCACTTTTTGTTTGGAGGGAAGAAAATAGAACATAGGTAAAATGGTGACAATGACGAATTTCTAAAAAAGCATGCAAATTAAGGTTGAAAGAAATTACAGAAAAGACAGCATGGAAAACATCCATGTCTGATAAAAGTGGAAGGGCAGAAAGAAGAGTAATTAGAGGAAAAAAAAATCAGGGAATAAAAGATCTTTCCAAAATAAACAAGGAAAGTAAATGGTGCAAATGAAAGAATAAAAGGAGAGAGGTAACAAAAAAAATAAAATTTCAGGTATTATATGAGAATAAATATTAAGAAATTGGAAAAACAAAACTCACAGCAAATTGGAGGAGGGAGAAATAGTAACCTGTAAAGACATCTTTATCCAAATGTGTCTGGGGTGCATATACATACATTTTGTTGAAACATCGTAAGGTTCATAACATAGAATTAAGATATCACAACAGAATCCCCCTTTGAGATAGTTTTCAACTTATTATTAAGCTCCTTTTCCTTAACATTAAGAATTAGAAGCTTGCTGCGCCACTGAGAAGGGCTTACTTGATTTAATAATTCCAGTGCTGAGTTTTCCCACTGCCCAGTTGGACTTGATGCCATTTTATCACGGATGAGGGGTGGTCTGAAGGCTGATCCCGAAGGCTGATCCCAGAGGTGTGCTCGGCTGCAGGCAGACAGCCATCAGGACTCTGCAGGCAGACACAGCAGCACAACTTTTATTTCCCTGAGGACTCCATGGGTCTTCATTAGGCAAAGAAAGTTGGGAATAAAAACAGGGAGAAACATTGGATTCCGTAAGAAAATTTTTCACCCTGAGGACAATTAAATATCGGAATAATCTCCCCAGGGAAGCAGTAGATTCCTCTACGCTGGACACTTTTAAGGCTCAGCTTGATGAGATGCTGGGCCATCTCATTTAAACTATAAATCACCTAAAAAGATTGGAACAGATGATCATTGAGGTCCCTCCCAACCTAGCATTCCATTATTCTATGGTTTCACCTCAGATTTCAAGCTTCCCTGAACCTATGGGAGATTTCTTGTGCCATCCTGTGAGGAAACCGCATGGTTAACTAAGGTTAAAGCTACAGGGTACCAGCAGGACCTCATGTCCCACCCAGTAAAACCATTTTTACCACTAAATCAATACTGATTTATACCCAATTTCTATTTTGATTCATTTGGTGGTTAGAACAATGGAGCCCAAGCTCCTGCGGGCAGCTGAGCCTCATAGCTTAGGGATATCATGGGGTTCCCATCCCCAGAGGGATTTAAAAGACAGGCAGTCAAGGCACTCAGGGATGGTTCAGTGGTGTATGATCAACAAGGAGGCAGCACTGGGGAGCGGGGGCAGCATTGAGAGCAGGATCAGCCCTGAGGTAGCCCTGAGAGAGGGGTCAAAGCTGAGGGTGCAGCACTGATAGTGAAAGAATAGCAGGGGCAGCCCTGAGGGTAGGGACAGCACTGAGAGCAGGAGCAGCCCTGGGGCAGCACTGAGGGGGCAGACGGAGAGCAGGGGCAGCCCTGAGGGGGCAGCACTGGTGGTGAAGGATGAGAATAGCGGGGCAGCACCGAGAGCACGATCAGCTCTGGGGGCAGCACTGAGGACAGGGGCAGCGCTGGGGCAGACCTGAGGGGGCAGCCCTGAAAGTAGGGGCAGCACTGAGGGGGCAGCACTGGTAGCGAAGGAAGAAAATAGCAGAAGCAGCACTGAGGGGGCAGCACTGAGGGCACGATCAGCCCCGAGGTAGCCCTGAGAGTAGCAGCTGCTCTGAGAGAGTAGCCCTGATAGTGAAGGAGAATAGTAGGGGTAGCCCTGAGAGCATGATCAGCCCTGTGGGCAGCACTGAGGGGGCAGAACTGATAGTGAAGGAAGAAACAGGGGCAGCACTGAGGGCAGGGGCTGCACTGAGAGCACATTCAGGCCCGAGATAGCGCTGGCTGAGGGTGCAGCACTGATAGTGAAGCACTGAGGGCACGATCAGCGCTGAGGGGGCAGCGCTGAGGGCACGATCAGCCTTGGAGCAGCACTGAGGGCAGAATCAGCGCTCAGGGGGCAGCGCTGAGGGCGGGGGCAGCGCGGAGGGGCCGCCCGCCGTACCCATGGTGCCCCGCGGCGGAGGGCGATCGTGCCTTTCCCGCGAATTCCGTTCAAAGGCGGGGGGGCCGCCGCGCGGGGCGGTGCGGACCAACCAAACGCTTCCAGAACCATCCGTGCGTCACGCGGGGGCGGGGCGCGCGCCGGCCAGTCGGGCGCTGCGGCGCCATCTCCGGGGCCAATGGGAGGCGGCGGGGGGGGCGGGAGCGTGGCGGCCGTCGGGTTCGGCTGGTTCGCAGCGCCGAGGGGGGAGCTAAGCGGAGCGGAGGAGACTTAGAGGAGTTGGAGCGCGCCGCTTCCCCTCCCCCGCTCACCCCGCCCGGCCTCCCCCCTCCCCGGTCTCCGTCGCCGCCGGGGCCCGCGCGGGGGCCCAGGCCCATGGCTCCTCAGAAGCACGGTGGAGGCGCGGGGCCCAGCTCGGGCTCCGCGGCCGNAGCGGGGGGTGCGGGGTGGAGGTGGAAGGTGGCGGAGTCGGGGCTTGGGCTGCGGGGTGGGGGGGGGTGTGGGCTAGAAGCGGCTGCAGGGCTTGGGCTGCGGGGTAGAGAAGAGTGCGGGGCGGGAGGCGGCAGAGTCGGGTCTAGAGGAGGGTGTCGGGGTTGGGGTGCGATGTGAGGGATGCGGTAGGGNCCCCCGCTCACCCCGCCCGGCCTCCCCCCTCCCCGGTCTCC
This sequence comes from Piaya cayana, assembly GCA_013389865.1. Lineage (NCBI taxonomy): Eukaryota > Metazoa > Chordata > Aves > Cuculiformes > Coccyzidae > Piaya > Piaya cayana. Next base: position 364,234 of record WAAB01019470.1, on the reverse strand, counting down.
GTCGCCGCCGGGGCCCGCGCGGGGGCCCAGGCCCATGGCTCCTCAGAAGCACGGTGGAGGCGCGGGGCCCAGCTCGGGCTCCGCGGCCGCGGGGGGAGGAGGAGGTGGAGGAGGAGGAGGAGGAGGAGGCGGCGGGGGGTTCGTGGGCTCGGCGGCCGCGGCGGCTCCGAGCGGTAAATCCGGCGGCGCCGCGGCAGGAGGAGGAGGAGGCGGCGGCGGGAGCGGGTACTCGGGCGGGTCCTCGGCCTCCTCGGCGGCGGCGGCGGCGGCGGCGCTGCCCCCCGTGAAGAAGCCGAAGATGGAGCAGATCCAGGCCGACCACGAGCTCTTTCTTCAGGCCTTCGAGAGTGAGTGCCGGGCCGGCGGCGGGGGAAGCGGCACCGCCGCGGAAAGGGCGGGAGAGGAGGGGGAGGA
>WAAB01019470.1:244423-363603 GCA_013389865.1 Piaya cayana | reverse complement strand
AGCGGGGGGTGCGGGGTGGAGGTGGAAGGTGGCGGAGTCGGGGCTTGGGCTGCGGGGTGGGGGGGGGTGTGGGCTAGAAGCGGCTGCAGGGCTTGGGCTGCGGGGTAGAGAAGAGTGCGGGGCGGGAGGCGGCAGAGTCGGGTCTAGAGGAGGGTGTCGGGGTTGGGGTGCGATGTGAGGGATGCGGTAGGGAGGGAGGTGGAGGTAGAAGGATGGGAGCTTGCGCCCCGCCGGTGAACTTGGCTCTCGGGAGCAGCTCCCGGTGGGCTTCGGGGCTAGCGGGTGTCCTTTCCCCCTCTAACAGCCCCGGGAGGCAGCGGGTGTCGGGAGGGAGAGGGCTCGTCCCCCTCCGGCAGCTGCTTTGCCGGCCCCTCTCAGGGGCAGGATGTGATTAGGGCTTCACTGTACTTGGTTTTTCTTTGTCTGGAAAGAATTGTCCCGTAGCTGAGATTTCATACTGGAGAGTGACCTTTGCCACCCCTCCCATCGCCCTGGGGCAGTTCTAGTTAGGAGCAGAATCCCCTTGGATGCACAAGAAAGTTGTTAGAGAAATCCGATTGAAAAACCCCGTGTGGCAATAAACTTCGGTTGTACGGGAAGGATTTGTGTGCAATCGCTAGGATTGGAAGGAAATTTTTAATTCCCTGCTGAATGCACAGTCCGGGTCTGGGATCAGTGCTGTCACTGCTCGCGCCGGCTTGTTATAGACGGTGACACTTTTTGAGAAAGTGTGGGGAGATTTTGGAGGCGTCTCAGTTCCCTAATACTGCAGCGTCCTTTGAATCTCGGCCCTGTTAGCAAAGCTGGATGTTCCGAGCCGCCTGTGCTGCAAATAGGTCAAGTGGCAAAGGAGTTTTAAGAGGTTTTTGTGCTGTGTCGGGGATGGAGGGGAAAATTCTCCTGGCCATGCTTCAGCCTGTCAGCCAAGGGAAGCGTTAGAGCACTGCGAGGAGGGATCAGTGGGAAATCACAGTGTAAAACGTATTCTAGCACCTTAACTTTGCGGTGTGAGTGTTATGGGAAAACTGCTGTGAGTAAATATTAGATTAAAAATCCCAACACATGTCATAGTGAATCTTATCCCTCCCAAATGTTTTTTGTCCCTTTTCAAGGTCATATGCTAGAAAAAGATAAAGATTTATTTTAAGCTTTTGCTGAGTAATACGGGCTTGTGAAACCTAAGTCTGTCTGCAGGTGGAAAAGTGTGTTTTAGAGTCTTTCTGCTGGGGAAAACTGAAGTCAAAGGAGCAAGGCATTGTCTTTAAGTTAAATTGCATCCTTGTGAATGTCATTTAATGTTTTATATCTTTCTAAATTATAACTACATCATGGGGTTTGTAGACCAAAAAAATCCAGGATGCTTCTTTAAAAGTTGACTGCTCCGTATATTCGCTTTCTTGCAAAGTGTGAATTTTGTAATTTATCTCTTTTCTATATTTGAATCTGAAGTACTGATCTGATTTTGATAATTCTCCTTAAGCAGAGTTTTGCTGGTTTTCTTCAGGCCGCTAAAAGGAAATACTGGGATCGTTTAAAAATTTCCTTCTCCAGTAATATGTCTCTAATGATTGGTTCTTTGAGGTCTTACATTGATAAGCGTAGAAATGAGGCTTAATCGTACCTTTAAAAAGGGATCAAGGATTTAAAATGCTGCCCTATTTAATTTCTAAGTGCAGAATTCCATAAATCACAATGTTTCCAGCTAAGTGAAATAAATGTTTTGCAGTCATAAGAAAATTAAGTTTTATTTTTCTTAAAGTAAGTAGTTGCTTGTTTTCTTTATGTGGGAAGTGGAGGCAGCGTTAGCAGCCCTAGCATGGGCATCAAGGCATTCTCTGTTCTCTTCTTCTTTCCACTTAACGTGCTTTATCAAGTAATTTCCAAGTTTTCTGCTGACGTTTCCTAGTGAAACTGTCTTCTATTTCAGTTTTAAAAGAGAGTATTTCAGTTTAGGTAGGATTTTGTGTCGATATTGCGTATGGCTGTTATCCTCCCTAGCTTCACTCTTTGGAACAGTTGTTGCTTTGCTGGAATCAACGTTTTTTTTGATTCTGTGAATGTAAAAGGTCCTGGAAATGAATTTTTTCACTTAGAACGATCTGTAATGTGTCATAGTCAGCCCTGTTCTTGTTTTGGTACCTCGTGCAAGTGACCTTGGTACTTTCCAGAAGGATGAAAACAATCAAATACCAAATTGTCTGGCTGTGTCGACTTGATATACGTTCCAGTAACGTATGGGATGCGTTCATGAACTTGATGAAGAAAACGTACCTATCCAGTAATAGATTGTAATATGCTGAGAGACTTTCTCTGCCCTTTATTGCTATAAAACCTGTAAGAAACACATTTTATGGAAGGCAAGAGCAGCTGTGGTTAAGTTGCGACTGCTGATTTACGGTAGCTTAAACAAGAAGATGCTTTGTGTTATACAGTAGGTGGAGTAACCTTTGGCTTGTTAATGTGGAGCTATTTGCCCGTGTGATGCTTCCCTTAAACGATGACTTCTGTGATAATTGTTTTCAAAAATTGCTAAATTAGATGCTTTTTTTATCACTATAAGGCTGTATTTCTAGAGCTAGAAGGTATATTGGATAACACGTGTTTCTTTTTCTTAGAACCAACACAGATATACAGATTTCTGCGTACCCGGAATCTAATAGCAGTGAGTAATTGGTCTTTATCACTTCTTTACTTGGGACTTGTAGGAAATTTCAATTAAGACATAACGTTTTTCTTTTTTTTTTCCCCCAACAGCCAATCTTTTTGCACAGAACTCTCACTTACATGTCCCACAGAAACTCCCGAACAAATATCAAAAGGTAAAATTGTCTTGAAAAGTAATCCCAAAATGTTAACCGAGTAGCAGAGGTCCAAAGAAATAGTGGGCGATGTAAAAATTTGACCTTTTCTGTTTGAGGAACTTAACAAATACATCTCCTGACAGCTGATTTCTGAGACCTAGGAACTTTCCTGCAGTGTTAAAAGTGTGTGTGTTACTTTATGCTTGTGACTTCTGTTGGTATTGGGAGTATTCAGTTATGGATAACTCTCTGCGGCATCCCAACAAATTCTACCATGTTTGTTTTCTGTTTTGGGGCAGAACTTCTTTAGAAACAAAAAAACCCTAACATTGGAGCTCTCGGAATCACTGATGCCTGATCATAACCATATGAAACATTTTAAAGTGTAACCTCATCACTTATTTAAGAAATAAAACCAGGCACAAGACTGTGGGTTTTGTTAATTAGTCTTGGAGGGATCCAGTAATTATTTCTGTCACTATTTAAAAAGGTGAAAAATGAAGGAGATCGGTTTGTGGTATTTTACAAAAAAAATCCAGCAAGCTCTTTAAGAAGTTTGCTTTGAACTGGATGCAGCTGAAAAATGGATTTCTGTTTTTTTTCATTGCAGAGTAGCTATTCCCATTGTGAATGGCACATACAGCTGCATATCAGGAGACTTTAAAATATATAAATGCTACAGAGTGGAAAGTGTACATTGTTAGCAGAATCGAAAAGTCCTCAGGGTTTCTTCCTCCTCGCAGAATGTAATTTGTTACACTTTGGATTTTTTTTGTAGCCTGAACACTCATTTTAAAATACATTAACACCAAAGTTCTTAATGCTTGGAAACAGCTGGGGGACTGAAATACTTAATAATGAGCACTTGAGGAAAAGCAATGAAATCTGATTATGCAGGCAGTTCTAATTTAAGCTATATGTTTATCTGAGGAAGGTAATGTTTGAATGACTTGTTGAGCACAGAATTTTCACATTTTTATTTACACAAAGGAAGCTCTGTTTGGCTTTCTCAGATCTGTTGGATGTTGTTTAATGTTCTTGTCATTAACTGTAATGCTAGAGTGTAACTTTTAAAGCCGAGTCGCTAACCTAGAGCCTCAGGTACTTGAAGTTGCTGCTTGCTTTTTTCACAAAGGTTACCAAAGTGAATCGCTAGCTTATTTTAAAATAGGGCAGAGTCAAATCTTAAGAAATAATATTTAGTGTGCTTGGGGTTTTGATTTTTGAATTGTGCACAGGGAGTTCCTGCTTATGATTTACATTAACTTAAAGTTGGTTGAATGTGTACATACTTTCACCTGAATCTATTTCCTTGGCCTCTGCTGGGAAATGAGAAAGGGTGCTTTGCGTGCACATTGTATTGTCCGCTGTTCTGAATTCCAGTTCAGGTTCAGCTGCACAAGGAATGCTGTGTTCCTCTTTGAAACATACTGATTTTTACAGGTTCCCTTAACACTGTTTTAGAACTGTGATTTTCGGGAGGTAGTGTTCCAATAACAGATCAATAACCATTTCACTCACTAGTTTTCTGACAGTACTGACTTACTGGAATCATGCTGGTAATAGGGTCTAGGCAGACTTAAGTGAAATGCTGCAGTGTGTTTTCTGTTGTACTACTGGGTTTTTATAAAGAAGTGAGCCAGCAAAGTTGAGGGGGGAAAAGATACACAAATTGCAAAGAAGTGCATTCTTCTCTCCTGGGTTCGCCTTTCCGTGCTCTGTCAGTACCATGATCGTTCTCTCTCTCAGCCTTGTTAAAACCACAGAAGTTGTAGCTTGAAGGTAGTCTGGACAGTTTAGATGAAGTGGCAAAGCAGTTTCAACCTCCCAAGTACATTAGCAGGGTAGTTGTTTGATCAGTGCTGTTGAATGCCTTCAAATGCACCTAAGACCTTAATTGCCATTCTTCATCCCATAGATGTGGCTGAGGTATGCGATCATGTTATTCTGATGAAAAAGGGGCTTTGAAAGAGGAAAAATATCTGAACTAGACTAGATGATCTTCCTGAGGCTTATCTTGGGAAGTAATTATGTACCTGTCTTCAGTACAGTGAGGAAGTCTTCATGAAGATAATCGTTACTGTAATGAGAATTGTCGGTAGCAAAGGTGTTGATGAGCATGGATCAGCTTAAGCAGGAAGGTGCTGCTTGTCCTCGGAGAGGGAATGTGCTTAGGTGAAGTGACACTTGATGGAGAATCGAAGTGGACTTTGTGCCTTTGAGTCTGTCTTCTGGTGCAACCGTATTAGACCAAACGATGGTGATGGAAAGAAGTTACCAACTCTTAATAAAAGTCACTTTCCATACAGTTTTTGGGTAAAGGAGTAACTTTTTCATTTATTGGCAGGGTAATAGCATGCTATGATGTGACTTAATATTTTGTTAATTATTACTGTGCTTGAGTGGAATAAGAGTGGGTGGAGAAAGGAATGTGCAAGATGCGCGTACTTGTAGCACAGGTAAATGCTGCCTTGAAAATCCTCGGTGTTAGGGACGATTATTAAAAAACAATAATTTTGTCGCTTTTGCTTGGGAACATAAAAATACCCAAGAATTCCGCTAAACTGGATTACTATTTGTTCTCAACAAATTTGATTTAATGGAATTTTTTTGTTTCTATTTGTAGTTTTCTGAGTGATTTTTGAGGAGGACTCTTCTGACTAACTCAAATTTGACATTGAGAAAGGTTCTGTGATGTTTCTGTGTCAGGAATGCTCACAAATATTAAACGCAACCTATATTCTACAGAAAGTTGTTAAATGTTCCCCCATTTCTGCAGCATGTTTGTGTCTCAGCTGGTTTCTGGGTCGTATTCCAGTCGTGACATAACTTTGCTCTAGAGTGGTTCTAAGCAATTCTTTAGTCTGAAGGAAGCTTTCCAAAGCAAAGGTGGTACTTGCTGGTCTGCAGAACAGTAGCTGGTTTTGATGAGCTTGGTCAAAGGGCACACAGAGACTTTTTTTACCCTGGAATCTGAAACTTAGAACAAATTCCTCTTTTTTTTGACATTTCTTCCTTTAGAGCTGAGCGTTGCAGTGTTCATTTCAATAATCCCACATTGCAGCGTAGGTGAGTCAGTTCCTGGATCTGTCATCTCTGTGAACCTCAGGCTGAGTAAGGCTTTGAATCAGTGTTTGTTTGCTAGACAAATTTTAATTTTTCTCCTTGTTATCTGACTGCAGTGCTGTGCTCAAGCAGTGTGACTTGTCTGGTGTTACTCTCTAGCCGCTGTGGGATTTGTAACTGAATCATTCAGCTGCATTACATGCCGAATGTGGGCAATGTGTGACATCAGTGTTTCTTCAGTCAGGATGTTTCGGTGCTTCCCACTTCCCCAGAGCATGTCATCATTGTTCTGCTCAAGAAATCCATTATTCGGCAACAGCTCATGTTCTCATTTCATTGTGGTGCCAGTTTAAAGGAAGGATGCCCCTGTAACTCTGGTGTTGTCACTTGAGTCTGATGCGGTTTTGTTGGCATCTGGATCTAAGCATTAACTTTTCTTTAAAGAAAATCAAAAGACCATTCTGGAAACTATTGAATGACTTCTGCTCATGAGTGAACTGTAGAAATGAATGTTAAATTGTACGTATGGTAGAGCAGGCTGAACATATGAACATGAACAGACTGTCAGAACTACAGAGAAGTGATTTGAAGTGATTATTCTCTGAGACTTTTTTTACTGATTATTGTCCCCACCTCTGTTTCCTGTGAGTTTGCTTTAGAAGCGGTTTCAGAATTCTTTGTATTGTGTCCATTTAATATTACTTTATGGAGAAGGGGTTTCAAAATTAGATTTTTAACTGTTTTGTCAGCTAAGGTGTTAACTGTTTTTCTTTATTATGATTAAGAATAGAATTGTAATGACTGAAGAGCTGACACAGAAGTTTGTAGTAGGTGTAGGTGTTGCTAAAGTGAGAAGGCTTTCTTTGGCCAGAGCTGAACTGTGGTTAATGTGCTCATTGCAAAGTTTGAGAATGATCCTATTGTGACCCTTATGAGTGGTGTGGTTACTTCTGAAAGGTCTGACTTGAATTCTTTGTATTATTTTGTTACTGCTTGAGAAGCTGCATTGCAGCTGTGTTCCTAAAAAGGGTGCTTGCTGAACAGAAGACTAAATTGTAACAATAGGCAGCTTCAGGTTGAAAATCACGTCAAAACTAAGACTGAATGAATTTTCTTGTTACATATTGTGGGAATAGTGGCTGTGTGAAACTGTTGTTTCTGGTTTTTCTTCGCAGGAAAACATTCAAAGTAGATGATATGTTATCAAAAGTGGAGAAGATGAAGGGAGAACAAGAATCTCACAGGTACTGCCCTGAATATATACTATATTTTAGTGTGTATGTACACACATGGTGGCAGAAAGAAGATGTAGCAAATGATCTTTCTGTATGATTTAGTTAAACACCAGAGCTTTTAGTGGATTGAAATAAACCGATCTGTTATAAGCCTTCCCAAGCAGTCGTGTTTTAATCCATACACTTGAGTCAGAAATCTGCTCTAGTCCTGCTGGTTGACTTTGTGTTCCTTTTTGGTAGAAAGACTGTAGGAAAGTGGCCAGAATCTCTGTTTAATATACTGAAGAGATCACAAAATGCAAAGCATTCTGGAAATTTTACAGCAAAAGCAGACGTTTTAAAGACTGACCTAGGTTGCTGGAATGTGTGAAGACCTGTTGAGATGATTTTTCGGTGCTGCTTGGTTTCTAACTAGGCTTTTTTTTCCACAGCATTTGCAAATAATTAGACTACTTCAGAGGCAGAGTACTTCAGAGTGGTTTTGAGAGCCCTATTAATCTAGGTTTGTGAAAACTTGCTTTAAGCTGACGTGTATTCTGGCTATAACACTTGGAAACAGGTTTACAGCCAGTGGAGCAGCCTCGATTGTGAGCTGCAGTGCTGGGAAACAACATAGATGCAATTATTGTTTTGATTGCATGTGTGATAGGTGAGGTGGATTTGATGTGATCTTTATTTCTGTGGCTGTAGCTTCCCTACTGTAAAGGTTCTGCTTAAAAAACTTAAAGTGCTTGTAAAAAAAAAAGAAACAAAAACACAAACCAGGAAAAAGATATGAAGTGAATGGTTCAGCCTGAAGTTACAGAGGATTTCTACCAAAACTGCTCTCTTGCTGGTGAGTGTTCAGGACATGTTTGCCTGCCTGTGGAGGCAAGATCTGTTTTTAGGCAGTGCTCTTCTACTGTAGTGTTCAAACATCTCTTTTTTTTTACGTGTATATGTGTGTGTATATATATATCTCAAGTCATAGCATACACAGAGAATCAGTCTATAAAGAGAAAACTGGTCTATAACTTTTCCACAATTGCAGTTGCTGTATCCAGGAGGATTCCAAGTTATCGGATGGACGGCTTCATTATAGTTCTGCTTTTTATGGAGATGTCCTGAGCTGAACGGAGGGGAGTGACTGCTGTGAGAAGACAGTAGTTACTTCTTCTAACCTTTCCTTTCTTTTTTTTTTCCTGTTTAGCTTGTCTGCTCATTTGCAACTTACATTTACTGGGTTCTTCCATAAAAACGGTATGTTTGCTAACTCATTCCTTGTACTGTTAATTTCTGTAGCGCCTTTGAAATCAATGTAGATCAGTGAGGGGAGTATTCTAGATCTCTGCTGTTTGGATGAAGACTTCAGCATGTTTAAACTCTGGCTGTCCCATTAGTTAAATGCTTTGAATAACACTTTATATGTGCAATTGTAATGTTAAGCAGATAAGCCTTTGGGGGTTTTAGTCAAAACAGTGAGTTTGAGAAATACTTGAAGGCATCCATTCAAACTGAGTTCATGAAGAAGACTATTTCAAGAGTGTGTCTTCAGGGTATTTCAAGTGGCTTTAAGAAAAACCTCAGCCTTCAAATAGTTAAAAGATTCAGTGTTGGGGTTTTTTTAACTCAAAATACGAGTGCAAGAATAAACTTGATCAGCTGTAGCTTAGAAATGCAAAAGACCATGTCAGTAATTATAAAACCTCCAGGAATCATGTGTTAATGTGCAGTTATTGTATTGTCTTTGAGAGGTAAAGCCTTATGTGCGTAAAGATTGGAATATTTGACTTCCCAGACTGGAATGAAGGGTTCTGTTCATTTAACAAAAGCAGAAGTTAGGTGCTTTGTGCTGTCTAGGCATGGGTAGACTCCCTGTCTTTTTACTTCCCTGAAAAACAAAAAAACCCAGCCATTGTAGCTGTTTATGTATTAATATAGAGCAGTTTCTAATATATAGGTTGGAAATACTCTGAATGGCATCTTAGTGTTTGGCTTTGCACTTTGTTCTGGAATTTTTGTTCCTTCCAAGTATCTTGTGATTAACTGGATCTATGCCATAAGATGATCAAAAGTTAAAGTTGCACGTGTCCAGATTTTGGAGTTGCTTCCTCATGAAACTGTAAATTACTGTGGAAGTTCAAGTTTCTAGATAAAGAATGTTCTGCGTCTGAAAGGTCTTCACTTTCTCAGAAGTTAAAATGTTTTTCTGTTTAGATAAGCCATCGCAAAACTCAGAGAATGAACAAAATTCTGTAACCCTGGAAGTTCTGCTTGTGAAGGTTTGCCACAAGAAACGAAAGGTAAAAATGATTTGTCAAACTATTAATATAATGTGTTCACCTGATCCTGGAACATCTATTCAGCATTACCATATGAGAAGGTAATGGTGAAATTGTGCTTCTCCTGAGATTTAGGTACTAATCTATTCGAATTGCCTTCTCTTGACTAGATCAGGGATTTTTCAGAAGCAAATATATTTTTGTATACATAGGTTTTGATCTGCTTTAAACAAATTCACCTTTGTTCATTTAGCCTGGTTGTAAGTCCAGTTCACTCATTGTGGATTTCAGCCACCTCTATTCTTCCTTCAATTTTTGTATTTATCACATCCCTGAACTATTAGTTCCATGGTCATGTCCAGAGGCTTAAGTAAACCAGGCAATGACAAGATCATAAAATAGTCTGTGCCTTTTGGAGCTTAGAAATAACAAGGCACAAGTTGTAATTGTTTGAATTACCCAGTGATCTCCCAAGTCTTGTCTCTTTCCTTGCTTTTTCTGTACCTGTTTTTTTGCATTGATCATCTAGACTGTTGCAGATTGTAGCTACTATGAATCATAAACACTTCTCGTCTCTTTTTTTTCTAAACATATTTGAATTTGCTTGCTTGTTTTAGCTCTGTTTTTTCACACCAGTTGGCAAATTATCTTCACAGCCACGGGAATATGGGAGTCTCAGTAATGCAGGATGGAACTTTTAACCAAAAAGGGAAAGATTTGTAGTCAGAATTTTGTATTTCCCTTGAGAATGTTCAACTGTTTTGACATGGTTTTAAGAGTTAATCCTGTTCCTACCCAATTTTGTTACTTGCTGTAGTATGGATAAATGTGGTAAAAGCAGGAGGTACTGATGCTTATTTAAAGATTTTTTCTGCAAGTTTTGTACTTGGGCCGTCTTGCCATGTTTTTCCAATACTGCACGGTGCTCAATGATGTGTTTGAGAGATACTGAATGCAATAAATCCTAGGTAAGTGGTTCTTTATCTCCCAGATAGCACAAAGTGCGCTTCGTAATATTGGAGGGAGAAGATAGGAAGCCCTTGAAATATTAATTTCTTTAGGTAAACAGAATTCAATTAGTATTAATGACTGTTCCACGATCTTTCTGAATGCTTCATATTAGTGTTAATTTAATCACTTAGAGAAAGCTGGCTACTTCTAGAAGTGGTTATAAAATACTGGTTTTATTTATGCTTTGATATCTGTTTTTACATTTTAAACCTGGGATTGTTACTCCAGACTGTATTTACATCTGTTACAAGACTTATTTTCGAAAAGACGGCAGGAGAAGTACAACTCAAACAATATGAATTTTAACAATGTCTTGACTTTGTGCTCTAAAAACCTAAACCTTAGCTTTCTTTTTTTTCCCTACAGGATGTCAGTTGTCCGATAAGACAGGTTCCTACAGGTAAAAAGCAGGTGCCTTTAAACCCAGACCTCAGCCAAATAAAACCAGGCAACTTCCCATCGCTTGCGGTTTCCAGCAATGAGTTTGAACCGAGCAACAGCCATATGGTGAAGTCTTACTCATTGTTATTCAGAGTTACTCGCCCAGGAAGAAGAGAGTTTAATGGACTGATCAATGGTGAAACTAATGAAAACATTGGTAACTTCCATCTCTAAATATGTTTTTACAAGTTTAATCTTGTAGACACATATACAGTTGCCTTGATCTGCAGCACAGGTCGTACTCGGGGAAGGGCCAGTAATAGATGAGTGAATTTGCTTTTATTTGTTTTCAGTCTTATTCAAGATGGGGCTAAAATACAGCCAGTTGCTAGAAACTGTGCTGCTGATTGTGTGTGAATTTGACACCCTTTTTTTTTTCCTGATGTGTGATGGTGAGAGGAAACGCTGTTGGGGGCGAACAGTGAGAGTGCCTGGTGGTCACTGTGACTGTTATCAAATCCAGCAACGCTACTCACTGCTGGCTTGGTTGTAGGTGCTGGCATGGTCTCTCATCTAAAGTAACTGACTAATAAGAAAAAGGCCTCAATACGTTTTTAAAAGCTATTGTCTTGGTCCTATCAAGACATGATATGTTACAGCCCTGAGGAATGCACATAGAACAAAAGATTCTTAAGTTTTTATAGCTGAAGGTGGAGGAAGGTCCAATCCCAAATTCTTTATGCTGACAGAATAATACGAATAAGCTATAAATATATGTGAATGTATCTGAAATACGATTACTGAGTGCTCTTTCCATTGCCATTGAGCCGTTCATTAAATACTACGTCCTTTTCTATCGTGTGACATATCTGATGTAATCAACAGCCCTTCAGACTTCGTAGTCACATAAAAGCTGTTCAGCCTTTTGAATCTGTGCTTATGTAATAATTGAATACCCTATTTCTTATGTGCAGATGTAAATGAGGAGCTTCCAGCTAGAAGAAAAAGAAACTCTTCAAATCGTGAAGATGGGGAGAAGACGTTTGTAGCACAAATGACTGTATTTGATAAAAACAGGTAATATTGTCCAAAAAAATTTGTTGCTGTTAATAATTTGGATTTTTTTACATATTAAATATGTTCTTCATCTGCAATATTGTGTGTCTTTGGTGGCATTTTTAGTTGGTTGTTAGAATAAGAGCTTAGGCTTGTTGCCTTTTATTTAAAAAACTTAGATCTGCAGGTGTCAGGATGAACATTTAATCGAAAACAATTGAACAGATCAGGCAGGTCTAGGAAAAGTTCTGTCTTAAGGCCGTTGTCTTCTCTATCTGTATATTACCTTTTGAAGGTCTTGATTTTCTGAATAGAGTGAGTGACTGAGTTAGTGATTTGCAAGATGCTGTCAAGAAACAGGACGTCTCTTACTGGGTGTGTTTGCGTACATTCATGTGGAATTATTCTACTTTGCAACAACTTGTTTATTTTGAATGGTGCTTTTGTAGCTTAGGATCTGTTGTCAGGAATTTGGTGCCATTGTTTCAGACAGCCATGTCTGAAAATGAAAAACAGTCTTGGGAGAGATGAGCTTGCGTTGGAAGTTGATAGACTTGCTGATTTGTGTGTATTTAAAACTCATATATCCATCACTTCCCTAAGACTGTACCTTTGATTTTGTGCTTTGTTATTTTTTGCTTCTCCTGTGCTGTTCAGTGAGTGGCAACAAGATAAACATTTCTTAAGTTGAAATCAGAATCTCTCAAGCCTCAGTGAAGAGGCGGCTACGTAGGGAGAGGCTGGGTGAGATAAGCAAGGCAGTGAAAAGGTAGCATGTTAGTTAGGGTGTTTGCATTATCTATTCTAGTCTATGCAAGGCATTTTTTTGCTTGCTTTTTGAGAACGTTGTACTTCAGATTTACTGTGTTGAAGTCCTTAATGTTACATCTGACGTGGCTCTGATAGGAAGGTAGGATTCTTGAGTTTTGGATGCCTGATTAGTGCTTATATTGGTTTGTAAAACAGAGTAGTTATTAATAAAGCAGCAATAAACAAGAGATTATTTGGAGGGGTTGACATTCAGTTTGGTTTCTGTTTCTTCTCATTCCCATCATAATGTTTGAATTAACAATAGCTTTCTTGCATCTCTTGGAATCGCTTGGATGGTGGCTTTTGTGTTAATGTTTGGCAGCTTTTTCATTATGAGTGGTGTTTACCCAAGATTTCCACTTAATTGCCAAATTAATTCGCCTGAAAATCTGCTTTTAGCTTCATGAAAAATTAGTTACTGTAAAATATATTCTGTGTTTTAAGAGGCAAAGGATGAAAGTAAGCTGCTTTACATATGAAGCACTTTGTCTTCCCAGGCGCTTGCAGCTTCTGGATGGAGAATATGAAGTGGCCATGCAGGAAATGGAAGAGTGTCCCATTAGCAAGAAAAGAGCAACGTGGGAAACAATACTTGATGGGAAGGTATGGAAGATCTGTCTTCACCTAAAGCAGTCTGGATTAAGATAGAACACAATTCCAAGTGCAGCCAGTGGCCCCTCCTCTGAAAATGGATTGAATTGAACAGGAAATAGGACGTCTCTTTAAGGATGTATGGACATAAGTTTTAATTTAGCCCTTGGTTTAGGAAAGCTTTGATTACGCTAGGTCGTTAACACAAGCAGAGTGCATTGTGTGTTGAAATGTAACACTGGAGTGCAGGATGAGCAGTAGGTGTCAGCAGAAAGAGCAGTATTTTGGCAGCAGGCTGGTGGGCAGGTGCTGTTCTCTTTCCAGCCAGGTCTTGTGCAGTTTGCTGTTCAGTGCTTCACAAAACCCAACACGTGTGCTGCAGCGCTTGCATCATGTGGTTGCGCAGTAATGGGCAGGAAACTGCATAGTCATCATTTTCAGCTTTTTTTAGTGTATCTAGATGTGTGCACTTCTGTTGGGAACACAAGGACTTCAGGTGATGAAAGGAAAAACACCTGTCCCCTTTCTGTGAATACTTCCTCGTGATTGTTTCTGGAGAACACAAATTCAGCTGTTTTATTTTTGTTTCCCCCAGAGATTGCCTCCGTTTGAAACATTTTCTCAGGGACCTACACTTCAGTTTACTCTTCGTTGGACAGGAGACACAAACGATAAGTCTACGGCTCCTATAGCTAAGCCTCTTGCAACACGGAATTCTGAAAGCCTCCCTCAAGAAAACAAGCCCAATTCTGTTAAACCTACTCAGACTATAGGTAACCAAACTCTGGCTTTTGCTTCATGAAAACATTTTGAAGTAGCACACGGGTTTTTTTTGCTTTTACTTCTTTGCTTGACTCCTATCTAACATAGTTAAGTGGCATTTTTGTGGAGGCCACATGGTCATTGAAATTTTAATGTAATTACCATTGTAACCTTTGGAGATCACATAGTGCAGGCTACTGATATTCAGTGCAAACCTAAACTTATGGGAAAACTTTGTTTCCTTAGTACATCCCACTATGTATTTCATAGAAGGGTTTGGGTAAGAAGGGACCTCAAAGCCCATCCAGTTCTTCCCCCTTGCCATGAGCAGGGCTGGGTGGCAGTGCTGGGTCTAGGGATGAAAGTTTCAGTGGATTCATGAGGTTTGACCCTTAATTTTCCAAGATTCTGTGATAACACACTTTAATACATGCCTGGTGTGAAATGAAGAGAAATAAACTTGCTGTGAGATGTTTTGCAGGAGATTATAGTGTTAAGATACGTGTTTAAATAGGAAAAGCAACCCCATGATTTTTTTTTCCCCTTCAAGAGTTGTTTAGATCTAGCACAGTACTGGGGTAGCTGCTGGAGTTGGGTCACTGACTGTGTGCTGCAGTCTCTTAACTGAACACTTCACCCAAGAAATGTGTGTCTGTGTGTTTATTTCAGCTGTGAAAGAATCCTTGCCGACAGACCTTCAGACAAGGAAGGAGAGAGATGTTTTAAATGAGCCTCGACAAAAGTTGCGAATATTTTACCAGGTATTGAAAATAAACTTTAGAGGGGAAAAGTAGAATGTAAATATTGCAAGGAACTAGTGTTTGCTTCCAAGTTGGGTGGAAATTCCTGTTTGCCTTCTTAGTGGATGCCGTAAGGGGTCTCACATTGATGTATTGAGAGCTGTTCCTTGTATTTCTTCCTACAGGGAGAATTATTAATCACTCTGGGGGCTTGTCTGACATTCCAGAATGAAACGAGCATCTCTTGTCAGGCATCTGGAGAGGGGCGGGTGGTCTCCCTGTGGAGAAAATGCCAATGTTTGTGTCCTGAGCTCTCTGGTGGTGTCCGCAAGAACTCCCTGTTACTGTAGCTGTTCCCTGGAATGGTGTCCAGCTCTGTTCTAGGGGTTGTGAGGTTGATGAAAGAAACTCCTTTGGTGCTGATACTGCCTCTTCCTCTGTTTGCATCAGTTTCTTTATAACAACAACACAAGACAGCAGACAGAAGCCCGAGATGACTTGCATTGCCCGTGGTGCACACTGAACTGTCGGAAACTGTATAGTTTACTCAAGCATCTTAAACTTTGCCACAGTAGATTTATCTTCAACTATGTTGTAAGTAGTCCTTCTGTAGTTTAGCACTATGAAATGCTGTGCTCTCTGCCACAGATGTTACATGTGCCATGATTCTTCACCCTCTAAAGTTGTAGGTATCTACAGGTTGCAGCTTCCTGTGAATATTTGTCTGTTACAGGGATGGGGGAAATGTGGGTTTGATTTTGGTTTCTAAGCCGCTGCTTTTGTGTTAATGTATTCTTTTCATGCAATATTGAAAGCAATGTAATCTACATTTAGTTGCAAGTCTTGCCGTGTTGTATGTGCGGTTCCTACCAATCTGATCTTAAAGAGAAGTTCTTTCATAGTTATTTGAAGATAACATAGTTTTCTATTACCACAACCCTGCTCAGATAATTATTCTGCAACTTCGCTCTTCAGCTGGTTAGAAATGTTCTGACTTCTAGGGAGCTCATTAACAATCTTTCTGATACTCTCCTTAGCTTTATAGTTAGTTCTGTTCTGGGTGGGTTTATATAAAATGCTGAGATGGTACAGAGCAAGGAAGCTTTAGTCTTATTTGTTTCTAGAGGTTAAAAATTATTGGAGTGTTGTAGAAGGAAACTAGAGCTGTGTCAGGTTATCAGTAGGGTGAGCCAGTTATTCAGAATTGGAAAGGTTACTTGTTTACACCTCCCGATGTATCATCATTACTGTCCGCTAAGCCTGTTTGCAATTATCTGTTCCAGTATCATCCAAAAGGTGCTAGGATAGATGTCTCTATCAATGAGTGCTACGACGGCTCCTATGCAGGAAATCCCCAGGACATTCATCGTCAGCCTGGATTTGCCTTCAGTCGCAACGGACCCGTCAAAAGAACCCCTATCACACACATACTTGTTTGCAGGTAGGGAGATGGAAAACCAGACCTGTCTGTACTCGTGTAACGCAGCACGCGGGCCACGTTTGTGAAACCCTAAATCTGTAGGTGCACACAAACTGTTAAATTTCACTACTGCCAAAGCACAGGGGTTATGACTACATAAAGGACAATAACTCCACCTGTGTGTTTTCACCTTATCAGCTGAGGTATCTATTCATGATAATTGAACTTTAACTGCCTTATCTGAAAACTTCCATTCTCCAAAAGATGAAGTGTGAGTTCAAGCAGGGCCTTGAGATTATGATGAGATTTATTTTGCTGCTGGTGAACCCCTCCTCTCTCAATGGTTTTGCGAGCCAGAGCTTAAAAGAATAATTTGTATAAATCAATTACAATTCTTAGTATTTGTGTATT
This sequence comes from Piaya cayana, assembly GCA_013389865.1. Lineage (NCBI taxonomy): Eukaryota > Metazoa > Chordata > Aves > Cuculiformes > Coccyzidae > Piaya > Piaya cayana. The sequence goes on along the minus strand of WAAB01019470.1, from coordinate 347,058 downwards.
GGATGTGATGGCAGAAAGCACTTATTGTTTTCCTTCTACTAGGCCAAAGCGCACGAAAGCAAGTATGTCAGAATTTCTTGAGTCTGAAGATGGAGAAGTAGAACAGCAACGAACGTACAGCAGCGGGCACAATCGGCTCTATTTCCACAGTGACACTTGTTTACCTCTGCGTCCACAAGAGATGGAAGTAGACAGTGAGGATGAAAAGGACCCGGAATGGCTACGGGAGAAAACCATTACTGTAATTATTCTATTTATACAGAATTATTTTAAATGGATTGTGGTTTCTAAAAGCTGTCTGCAGTTTTAGGGAGTAGGCAATGCATGTATTGTGAAAATTGTGCGTTTACTTTAAGAGTAAGTAGATAATTTTGTGAGCCACTTTACCAAAAGGGTTCTTAAGTGCTGGAATGGATGCCCAGGAAGCTGGTTGATTCCCTTCCCTGGAGGTGTTTAAAAGACAGGTAGACAAGGTGCTCAGGGATGTGATTTATTTGTGGACAGCTATAGATAGATGTGATCTGAAAGGTCTTTTCCAACCAAACACTTCTCTGATACCTCAGTTCACATGTGTCCTCATAAGTTTTCATTGCTTGGGGCTGGATTTCTCCTTCAAAGAAGAGCTGCTGGTATCTCAGGAGTTACAGTGTGTGTGTACATTATTGTGGAATCGTCACAGGTCTCTACATGATAAGACTCTTTTCACCTTTTAGACTGCAGTACCTGAATTTTCAGCAGTAGGTTTTTTGTGTTGTATAAGTGGCATAATTTGGGTTTTAAGTGCATTCTCTTTACTTGTCAGTGGAAATGCAGTTTCTGATGTTAGTTTCTCATCCTGCCCTTTCTCTCAATTCTTTATCCAGCAAATTGAAGAGTTTTCTGATGTTAACGAAGGAGAGAAAGAAGTGATGAAATTATGGAATCTTCATGTTATGAAGCATGGGTATGTTGCTATATACTTAGTTTTTATAAAAATGAGTTATGGTATAGATTTGGTTGATTATTTGCATTGCAATTTACTAAGCACTTAAATTCCATTAGCTCAGTGTTTTAGGAAAGGATCGTTTAAGGATAATTTGGTAACAAGCTTTGTTCTTGTGCCTAGTGGCCTTATGGCTTTGAACAGGAAAACATTGCAGGTGTGGAGATGATTGATAAACCGTGTCATAGAGCTTCATTTTGCCTTCTGGAAATGAAAATTGTATAATGATAGTTTTCTAATTTGACAGGTTTATTGCTGACAATCAAATGAATCATGCCTGTATGCTGTTTGTGGAAAATTACGGACAAAAAATAATTAAGAAGAACTTGTGTCGAAACTTTATGCTACATCTGGTCAGCATGCATGACTTTAACCTCATCAGCATCATGTCAATAGACAAAGCTGTTGCCAGGCTCCGAGAGATGCAGCAGAAGTTAGAGAAAGGAGAATCGGCTTCCCCAGCGGATGAGGAATCTTCTGAGGAACAAAGCGGGACAGCAAATGGATACAGTGAAAATAATCCAAAAGAGAGAGTGTCAGACGTGGATAGCATCTCAGGTGTCACGAAACAGAGCAAGAAACAGAAGCTCTGAAGTCAGGCGCCATGCGACGGACGAGCGTTGAAGTGACGTTCTAGGGTGCGTGAGCTCTGTAAGGAATTACACACGCGAATACAGAGATTCCAAACAGGCACTGCTGGATGGAAATAAATGATTTCAACAAGGATATTGTTCTAACAGGGTTTCTCTTCAGTTAATTATGCAAGTACTACATGTATATTGGTTTTGGTGATGTAATGACAATACTCTAAGAGTCTGAGCATGAAGAGCAATATGAAAATCTTTTTGTAATTTTAGTAATTAGTGTCTTAAGAACTTTATGGAATTTACATAATTTAAGTATATGTAAAACCGTTTTTCTATCAGGATTTTTGCATCTGTATCTGGCTGTTTTTTCCTGCCATGAAGTTGTGAAACATTGGGGAAAGGGGATTGGGATACAGTTTCTGCTTTTCTTACTTAGAAATTCTCTGGTTAGCTTTTTGTGGAAATAACATCTCACTCTTTAAAGTTTAACCTGGATCCTTGTATTTGAAATCATTTATCGATTGATCATCAATTACAAACTCTTTTTTTTTTTTTTTTTGTTTTTACACTAAAGTTATCGAAGTTGGCGAACTGAGCACTTCCTTGTCTTGTGCCTGTTTGGAAAGATCTTGGCTTTTCACCTTACAGACACAGTGAAGTTCCACCGTGGCTTTTTGAGGTTACCAGCAGTTTGGGTTTCGTGGATAATTCTGATGTATCGATCACCCAGTGTACCATTTTTAAACTTGAACCTTAACTCCTTTAGATGTTTCTTACACACTTACACAGCTACACAAACGATTTTGATGTAAACCCTTTTTTTTTTTAACGGGGGTTCCGCATCGCAGCGTGCCAAGCTAAAGCCGAGAGAGTCCGTAGTCAGGGATGCAGGCGCGACGTCGCTTCGCTTCTTGGGAAGCGTCTGCCTGCCGTTCTGCCTGAGCACAGACTGCACGTCCAGGCTGGGGGTTTAGCTTTGGCTTTCAAGATGCCACTCTTGAGGGAAAAATGCACTGTAAAATTGGACCAGAAAATGTGTTGCACTTCTTATGCAAGTACTCTGTGATGTATTGTATTCAATACAGATACTAAGATGCTGACTAAACTATATTTGAGCAGTTTTGCACTGCTGTTAACACATTTTATGCATACGTTTACAGATTTTTTCCAATGGAAAGTGGTTTCACTACTGGTACAGTATCAGCACCGAAGGGTTTATTCCAGCAAGCACTGTGGTTGAGTGACATCACCTCAATTTTGTATTATCCTTTAAAATATTGCATTTTTCATATTCTTTTATTTATAAAGGAACAATGCTGCTGTAAATACAGGTATTTTTAATTTTTTTATTTCATTCCATCACCATGAGATGCAGTTCCCTGGTTGTTCAAGGGGTCTATAAGCTTTCTAATGGTGTCTTCAGAAATTTATGAAATGTAAATACTGATTTTGATGGTCCTTAAGATGTGTTTAACTGTGAGACTATTTAACTAATGGTGTGGATGTGATTCGTCATCCAGTATTAAGTTCTTAGTCACTGATTTTGTGTACAAAATAGGAAAGAGGGAAACTGCAGCTTTCATCACAAACTCCTTGAATTTGCCAGCTCGCTGAGTTCTAGCAAACTCTAATAACGCCTCCGGATAGTACATCAAGCATTTCTCTCTGGCTTTAATTTGCTAAAGCTGTGCACATATGTAAAAAAATAGATTATTTTAGGGGAGATGTAGTTCTAGAATTATTGCTTATGTCATTTCTTAAGCAGTTATGCTCTTAATGCTTAAAAGAAGGCTAGCATTGTTTGCACAAAAAGTTGGTGATCCCCCAAAAATAGTAATGAAATTACTTCTGTCCAGTACACTTTGTATGTCATGTCAATTTATAATAAAAGCTGAAAAAATCCCTTTGTTTTCTATTTATAAAGATGCCTTTTCTATATGTACCTTTGATAGATTTTGAAGATGCCATGTAAGCTGGTTAAAAAGAATTTGACTGGTACAGTAGATGTAAAAAGAGAACCCCAGACAGAATCGGAAAAACAGAACCAGTTCGGTTGTTTAAATGAACCGTTGTTTTTACATTAAATGTTTATTTGAAATCTGCTTTTGTACATAAAGTTCAGTAATATAAACTCTGCCACCATGGTTGTCCAGTCATTTTGTGTGTGTGCAGTAGGCCCCAAGCAGCTGTTTCTCTCCAATCCTTGTTGCATTGATGGTGTCTCCATCAATTACCAGGTTTTAGCCAGATACAAACTTCTGCTCTTCGTTCTTGAGGGCAGAACTGAACACCGGAGCCTGAGCTTAAATTGTGTGATCCTCCTCAGATAATTCAGATAACGGGAAATGAGTTCACTTGTGAGATGTCAGAGAAATAAGACGTGTGAGGTTTTCAAATCCAAGTGGTTCATGTTAAGAACAGATTTTACAAGGTACTTTGTTTAAATTGATGTCAGCTTAAACTACAGTTGCTCTGGGACTATGGAGGATGGATGCTTGATGTGCTACAGCCACAACAAGTAAGGAATTGCACTGCTTGGCTGAACAGTGACTGTCAAAGAGGAGGCATCAAAGACTTTTTTCCATGTTAAAAATCAGATACTGAAATCCAGGACGTGACGGCTCGGTGCTGTATCCTGACCTCAGCCTACAATTGTCTGGTATGATTTTATCTCTGGAACTTGCATGGTTCTGATCTGGCTGTTGGTGTGTTTATAACAGACCTTCACAAATCTGTGTGGTCGTTGTAACACGTGAGGGCTGAGCCCCAAGCTGAAATCTAACATTTCTTTGACACGGAATTCAGTGCATGAAATTCTATATTGAAAGTTTGAGATGGATTTTAATTGTTGAGTGTATGGTGCTTTGTGTGTGTCTTGAACGTAGTCCTCGTTTTTGGGGGTGGAGAAGGATTCACTGCCTAGAATGAAGCAATTTAAAATAATTTGAGCTGTTTGATGATTTCCCTCATCACTGAAACACCCTCAAAGCCTACACCCACCTGCAACTTGATTTTACTTTTGAGAAGGCGGAAGCCGCTCTGGGAGGACAATTCTAACAGCCCTGGTGATTTCTTATTTCACAGAACAGTTTGGTGACCCGATCAGCTGGTGCTTGACTGATGGTTTTTCTGTGGGGCCGGATGCTTGGATACGAATCGGATACTGCAGTTTCACAGCTGAGGAGACGGGAGCTTTGACCAAAGTAGGTAAGTGATCTTCCCTGACTGATCTCTGCTGTTGCTCCCTTTCTCACTGGAGAGGTGCTCCTCAGGCGGCAGCCTAGCATCTTCTCACAGAGTAGGTTCTTCAGAGGAAGGGTGCATTTATGAGAAAGCCCCTGTGCCAGCAAAATTTACTGGTTTGGAAAGTTTTTTCCTTAAAAACAGACCAAAGCAATGCAAGAGGCTGTGGGTAAAGCAGACCTAAGAGAATAAGCTAAAGCTGTGTGCTAGTGCAGTATGGAGGTAACGTGAAGGGGATTAACTACTGCTGCTTGCTTAGTAGCAGAGGCCAAAAACTTCTATTGTGTCACTGTTCAGTGCAACTCTATTTTACTGGTCCCATATCCTTAGACAAATTGGCTGTGATGGAATGTTACGGGGAACAGTTTTACAGATGCTGTTACTGATGTGTAAAAAAGGAACATTTCTGCAAGAGATGTCAGTCCAGATCTAATTCAGCTGGAAGGAAAATGAAGTTGCATGAATGAGAAACCTGAAATAAACTTGTTTGGGACTTAAGAGAGACAGAAGGTGAAAATAATGCAGGGGAGTGTGGGAATCTTGGAGGCAGCTGCAGAGTTCTAGACTAGAGTCTTGTTAGAAGAAGGTAGCACTGCCCTGGCAAATGATTTATAGACCATGCACAGGTGAGGGATAAAACTTTATTTAAAAACACTGAAATTTCACTTGACAAACAGGTCTGGGTTGAGGTAAGTGAATGTACAGCTTAGGAAAACACCTTTCAGGACTGGATTCCGTAAGCAGCTGGTGCTCTGCTTGTGAGGCTCCAAGAGCTGGAGGTGAGAAATTGGAAGCATCAAGTGTTCTGTCTGGCTGAACTCGTTCGGTGGGGGAAGAACAGAATTTCAACCTCCTGTTAATTCACACTTTTTCTGATTCTTTGTACTTTGTTAATTAGTACTCGGGTCTCTTGCCCTGAAACTCTTCACCCCTCCAGGTGTAACAGGTGCAGCTCCCCGAGGTGCTTGGACAGTACCGGATTTGTGATCTGGACAGCTCGGCTGAGGCTGAGTTAAAAAACAAAACCCAAACAAACAGAACCACCCGCCCCACCACGGGCAAAGCTGCTCTTGCTCAACACAGCCACAGCCTGAAGGCTGAGAACCTGTCGTCTCTTGCTGTCCTCAGCTCTGAGAGCGTAGGGACCTTCTGCGGCCCTTCACAGTCATTTTAAGCTGCTTTGTATGGATATTCCAAACAAATAGGAGGCATTGCCATCTCTGGAAGTACCTGAATTGAAGGCTCAAGCATTATTTTCTAATCCGCAAGTAAATATCCTGCAGAATTGACAGCCTGACGAGCTGCTCCAAAAGCAAAGCAAAGGTACCTGGCCCACGGTACCTCAGAAGTGCAGATAACTAACAATTTTCATTCCCATATGGTTAAAGTACTAAAGATATAATGAGTACCTGACCCCTGAAGTATTTAACATTGCCAGCACTAAGGAGCAAAGCAGAACTAAGCAGGCTGCTACCTCGAGTGCCAGCCCGGCCCTCTACCAGCTCTGCTGCGATTTGATCAGCTCCTGAGCCTTCCAGGAAGAGAATGCTTTAAAAAAGCACTGAAAACTCTCTTCAGAGGATAATCCAAAGGAACACCGAAAGTACAGGATACACTGGTGTTCTCTTGCTAACAGGTTAAGCTTGGAAAACTGAGAATACAGTGGGGTTTTTGTTGCTAATACTGACGGTCTCACCCACAGGTGTCCAGTCTGCACGTCTTACAGGAAATCCTGCCCTACCTCTGCCCCCTGCGAGATCTTTGCACCCATCTGAATCTACTCACAGTTTGTTTTCTCATAAATGGTATAAACACCACCTGCCACTGTCCTTTCCTGAGACTCACAGACCCCTGCTACAGATCCTTGGGGGAAAAACAGACTAGATGCAGACTCATCTTTTTGTTCTGGTGCTGTGACGTTGGGGGACAAAAATCTGATGTAAATTCAGGGTTTTGTGCTAGCACTGAGCTGATCCTGCAGGGAAAAGGGCAGAATGATTGTCTGGGTCTTATAAAAATATTGCTATTTTAATGTGCTACAATATATCTCATTTTTAATTGAATTTGAGGTAAGAAGGTCCCTTTTAAAGACCTCAGTGAGCACTACTTGAAGATGTTCTTTAAATCCAGTAGCATTGTAACCTTTTGACCAGGACTAGGCTCTTTGATGAGCTCATTCTAAACCTTAGTTGCTCCTTAAGGGAAATAGTGGTAACTTCATGTAACTTCTGAATTCTAAGTCAATGAATTTTCAGCCATTTCTTTTCTCACTCTACTACAGGGAGGAGAGAGCTGAATAACCCCCACCTGCTCCACTCTGAGCAGCACAGGTTAATTCTGTGCCAGGGGGGTCTGCCTGGAGCCCATACCCCAAGGCTCTCTCCCTCCCCAGCTGGGTTCCAAGGGCATTCCCAGTGTGCCTGGCCAGCCTGGTCCATCCCCAGCTCCTGCCCTGCTGCGTGTGGATGCACGATGTCCGCAGGGAGCCTGCTAGGACTTCCAGGACTCCCACACATCCCAACAGCCCGTCCCTGGTCGCTGCTGTTGACACAGAAGGTTGTCTCCAAGCAGTAGAAAGGCTCCGTGAGGAATTGTGGCTGCCAAGCTCCACGCCAAAGTGCTAAATGGCTAAAACTTGCTCTGACAGAGGCTGTGCCGTAACTTATAACTAGGGAAGACGTTTGGAGCGGGTAAGGATAACCATCCTGCTCTAGGTATTGGTCTAGTTTGAGGCAAGCATCTGCATTAAGCTGATCTAAGCATCACCGTGCAACTACTCTAGAAAATATATTCTGAGTGACAACACAGAAAACAGTTCAAGAGACATCTGGAAATAAGGCACTTAACATGAGTGAGGCACTCAGACCGGCTACAAATTTGAACAGGGATTATGGCTCAGACATCCTCGCTCCAGAGGAATGAACAGTACCATGCATGGAGAAACGGCTGTTGCGTGCAGAACCCACCAGCCATTCAGACTCTTAAGGCAGCTAGCTTTGTGTAGAGGGAAGCATAGTGGGACAGCGCTGCTCGAAATGCTGTGCTCTTTTACCAGTGGTATAAATAAAATTTGGTCCATTACCGCCCCTCCATGTTTACAGGCTTCTTTCACAGAACAGCAGCATTAGGCAGAGTTAACTACAGAACTCGTACCCTGAGCTAAGAGTACAATGCAATACTGACAAAAATCAAGTCTGGACAAAAAACAAAAAAAAAAGGAAAGGTCCTGTGAGCTGCTTAAATTAATTTGGCTACGCAAACACTGTTTTCTAACTTTTTCCAGAGTAACAAATCCACTGTTTCACAATTATTATCTGAAACAAGTCCAGTAGGAAGTACAACAGAATCGAGTTCAAGTCTATAAAGACAGGGTTTTGTTAACAGATTAAACCCAGGTTTTATCGTTACACTTCATGGCAAGAACAAAAATCCCTTCACTCCCTACTAAAACACCAGAACTTTCCAGCCTGGGTATGAAAATGAACATCCAAAATACAAGGAGCCGCAGCACTGATCGAGCACCCAGTCAAAGACCACTTCTCGGTTGTTGGAGCTAATGGTTACTCTAAGCTTGGAGTTTCCTCCCTCATTGCCGCAAGGCCCTAACTGCACAACTTCCATGTCAAACGTCACAGTTGATCCTGAGGTGACAGCCGGCAGTTGGTTTGTCATCTCTTTTCCATTTACAAATACTGCCCCTGGAACAGTCAAGATACCAGATGTTATTTCTCACTTTCTGTACACATTAATGTCCAATTCTATTTCTTCCTCTTTTTTGCAGGCAAATCAAAATGGGAAGCGACCCTGCCACGTTCCTTTTGTCACATCAAACAGGCTGCAACGACTGCAAGCAGGAAATGGATACCTATGATCTCACCCACGATTTTAACTGAACCAGCAGTTGTGCTCATAGAAAGTGAGTAAAGATGCTTATCTGTGATTCAGGGATGCAAAGAACAGGAAGTTTGGGGAAAGGAAAAAAGAAAAGACTCTTCAGTTGCGCGATTCAGACTCACCATTTGTGCTAATGCACACGGCTTTATCCCGCTGCAAAGAGTCGGAGCCATTCTGCTGCTCCACACACACCCCCAGGCTGTCTCGTCTGTCGGGCTGTCCCACGGTTTCAATTCTACCGAGCAAAAAGTTAAGTCAAACCCCGAACACGAAATCAAAACACAGCACGATCTTTGGGGCGACTGCTGGATGCTCCCACAGCACCAGCCTGGCCAGCCTGACTGCGGCTTCCCCACCACCAGCAGCAAGAGCCGAGAGACACCTGCAGAGCAGGTCACTGCAGAGAAATGTTCCCTTCCCTAAAGGCGGCTCCTTAAAGGCTGCAAAGGAACAGGATGAGTCTTGACTTAAAGCAGCAATGATTCCCTGCTTGTCCAAACACCTCCCCTCAAGGGGTAACTAAAGTGGATCTAAAGCCCTGCATTTACACGGCTTCCCGATCCAGTGGGAGGTGTCCCTGCCCACAACCGGGGGTTGGAACTGGATGATCTTTAAGGTCCCTTCCAACCCAATCCATTCTGTGATTGCATGATTCCCTTGTCACTCATGAGGTATTCCTGTGCCCTGAATGTAAAGGAACACACAGCTGCTTCACAAACATCTGTAACAACAATCCTGGTTATTTGTTTTGCTCTACAAGCCACTTATCCTGAATATACTTTCATTTCAACAGATGGAGAAAGCCAAGCGCCAAGCACTACATCTCGCTGCTCAGGAAAGTCTGCCACATCTTCAAACAGGAAGCTACAGTTGGACCTCGGATGAGGAAAAGAACAGATTTGTGAGGTTGCCTTCTATTTTAAGATTTCTGTCGCTATCGTTCTTGTGGACATGTGCTGTTACGGCTCTGCCATCCTGAAACAATCTCCTCCAGGAGAGGAGTTCCCGTTACCAAAATGTAAAGCTGGATATTTTCATGTGTTACCAATAAAGATAAAAGGCATTGGTCTGAAAGAGAACCAGGGAAAACCTCAAAGTTCTGCCTTTAATTTCACAGACGTTTCTAAGCCAAGAGATGTTAAATCTAGCAACAGTTTTCAAACAACAGCTTTAGATCCTTTTATCTCATCTCAGACCGGAGAGCTGAGTACATCCTCATACCACAACCATCTAAAGTTAAGATAATACGTTATCAGGAAGGAAGAAATGAAATTCCATGGGTCGTTACTAAAGTATCGTGAACAACCCCCTTAAATTGTCTTTGGGGGTTGCCTACTGTACGATAAGTAGTTTTATTTAATGAGGGAAAGATGGAATAAAGCTTCAGAGCCTCTGAGATCTGTAATTACAACTGACATATCCACAGGCAAGTTCCTCATACCCCGTTAAACAGCATCAGCTCAGGGACAGGACCAAAGGCAGCAGAGCTGCCAGGCTTATGAAATGCTTTGTGTCAAATGAAAGGCTTGAATTTCACAAGATCTCTTCTCCATTCAAGTTTCAAGCAGGTGCCTGATCAGTGCTTGTTATCTCAGATGTTAAAGACATCAGTGCCAGCCTGCCAGCCTTACCCGCCCCAACAGCACACAATGTTTTCACGATCAAAGTCAGTAAAGCGTGTGGAGAGTCTGGGAAGGGAAGCACCTGCTGACCCAGCGTTAAAAGAATCGGAGCCTCCCCTGACTTCTGGCCAGCAGTAACAGTGGCTACAAATCTCAAGGAAGTTCAATATTCCACAGATTTGCCCAGCATGGGTTGCATTTTACCACCCCCCAGCTCACTCTTCCCTCTGTTTTACATAACTTGCAGGTCCAACAAAAACATCAAGGAAATAGAGGAGAAGGAAGTTCAGGTGTCACATAGATGCACTATCTTGACTAAGACTGCGCTGATGCAGAACTCAAACATGCACCATGACTTGGGTTTATACACAATTCAGATGTATTGGACTAGAGAAGGAAGCCTGGTTCACAGGAGATGCACCAGACACCACCTGTGCAGGAAAAACTTACCTGAACGTTAACGTTTGCCCGCAGGAATACGTAGGAGCTTTGGAGTAGAGCACACCACACGACTGAGAGTCATTTCGAAGTGCTATGTTTCTTCGACTGCTCAAGCTGTAACCCTCCAGACCAGTTGTCCACTCTTCAAAGGAAGAAAACAAAAAGCACTGTGAACCTCAACCAGGGCAGCTACTGTCTAGGCAAAACAAAGTCAGTCACAATGTCCACTCAGTTTATCTCAGATGAAGTTTAAGCTATGTTAAGAGCAAGGGCTGGTTTTGCTGCCTTCTGATGGAGAAATTTCTTCTTCAAGTAATTTGCAACTACATAAAAATATTTCCCAGCTCACAGGGTTCGCCAGAATTTCACTTGTGGCTGCAATCCCTGTCATGTCACATTGTGGGCAAAGGAAAGCCACCGTGACCCACTGCCCTCAAAAAATTGCAGGTGAAAAGAAAAGGTAGGTTTTTCTCTATCCAGGAAAGGAGCTCGTTATGTGACTGTGGGTCATTAATGCTTAGGCCGGGGTGAGGGAGAAGTTACAAAAATGCCTCCCTTCAAGCTGACTGATGCTTTCCAAGGCTAAGCAGCGAGCTACCTGCTGGATTGGCTCCCTGTCAACCCCACTCTGAAGCAAAGAATAAATTCCAGGATGAAAGGACAGTTCATCACACATGACACGCACATCACAGCTAAGGATGCTCCATCATCACGCAAAAAGCAGCTCCATAAGTCATTCAGCTAGAGACCTTCAGGAGTGCTGCCCTGACAGGTGACTCAGGCTGAAAATGAAGAACAGCAAGGGAACAAACCATGGGGAACCAGCGTGGTCCGGCCGATCTGAGGAACACTCCATGGACTCCACTCTTGCCTCCCATCTCCTCGGGCACAGACTCGGAACTGGTAGTCAACGTTAGGGTCGATGTGCAGCACTATGAACTCTGTCTCTGAGCCGACATATACGTCTTCAAAGTGAGTGGCAGTGCTCTTGCGGTACTGCAGCCTGTAATCCTGGGGTATGAAGTCATCGTCCACCTAGAGAGAAATTTATGACATTGATAAAGGACCCCGTCTTTTTTAACTTTCACCTCTGCAGTGGCACACGCCAGGGCAGCACTGCAGGCTACCAAAGGCGATTCAGAGTCACAAGGTATTAAAGAGCAGAAATTGTGCCTTATAGGTATCACAGCAGTGCCTGAGCCAATGAATCCAAAATACAGTGTAAGAATGACTTGATCATAGTTTAAAACTGCCTGTAGAAGAAACATTCAACTCAAGGCTTTTCAATTTAGCAGACGTGCAACAAGATCCTTCAGCCAAAACCTGAAGACAAACTTGCAGAAGAAATTCAGTGCCAGTTTTTAACAGCAAGGGAAGCTCATCATTATCCTTCAGAAACTGCTCCAAGGAATCATTTCCAATTCTTTGGCTAAAAAAAAAAATCTCTTTTGACTTAGGGTTATATTATTTTTTTCCCCACAAAAGCTCCACTATCCCTCAAGCATGACCAATCTCGGGGAACTCCTGTACAGCACAGAAAATCAGACCACGTGTGCCAAGAGCGCCGATGGTTTTATAATCTGAATCCACGTGCTCTACAAGGTAAGGACGGCTGACCAATGGTGCGTTGTTGCTAAAACAATATCAGTTTGTGTAACGCTGCCAAGGAGCACAGAACTGTCCAACAACAACAAAACCACATCAGAGCACAGCAGTGATTTACTCAAAAATAGGTTTTGTGTACTGAAGGGGAAGGCGGTACTTGACTGGCTACTACCAATAGTAAAATATTTTCAGTTTCTCTAATGTGTTTAGGTGTAAAAGCATAACAGACGGGGCCAGCCTCATCCTGGGTCTGCTAAACCATCTTCAAAGGGAAGAAAAGTGTCACCCCCACAGCGAAGTTTGGTCCCACTGAGGGTGTTCAGCAGCTGTCACTGTTACAAATAACCTGCTGTTACCTCATTGCTCTCTATAACTACCTGAAAGGAGGTTGTGGAGAGGAGGGAGCTGGGCTCTTCTCCCAAGTGACAGGGGACAGGATGAGAGGGAATGGCCTCAAGCTCCGCCGGGGGGGGGGTTTAGACTGGACATTAGGAAAAAAAATTAACAGAAAGGGTCATTAGGCAGTGTCAGAGGCTGCCCAGGGAGGGGGTTGAGTCACCTTCCCTGGAGGGGTTTAAGGCACGGGTGGACGAGGTGCTGAGGGACATGGGTTAGTGTTTGATAGGAATGGTTGGACTCGAGGACCCATTGGGTCTCTTCCAACCTGGTTATTCTACGATGAAATGAACCACTCGGTTCCACAGCACAAACGGCTCTGTGCAAATCACCTCTTGTCAGAAACACACAGCCCGGGATCGCTGGGTCCTGTCTGCACAACAGAATCACAGGCAGATTACACACTGCTCTTTATTTGTTTAGTGGAAAGAGAATATGAAGGAGGCGTTTCCTGCACTTGCTTAGGTTTCCTTCCACGTACCTGGCACTTGCTTAGGTGTGGGAAGCAGGGGATCCGTGTTCAGAGCTGCCCCTCCTGGCTCTTCCACACATAGAGAAGGGCACTGTGAGGCACTGGTGCATCAGCCCCTTCCATCTGCAGAGGGGAGCAGGGAGTCCACCAGCAAGAGCCTAACACACAAGTGTCGCTGCCAGCCACAACAAAATCAATTACCTCGCCTCTAAATGAGGCCATTACCATAACAATCTCTTCTAAAGTTTCTAACTACACGCTGGATTGGCCTATTCCTTTGAAGGCTGTAGAGAATCGAGGATGAAAGCGGCCCTTTCAGTTTCCTTCAAGAAAGCTGAAGTCTGAATGACTTTCACCTACCTTACACCATCGGACTAAAATACCTCCAGGCTTCTCAACGAACTCCTCTAGCTGTACAGGTGGGCGAGATGCCACGGTTCCATGCCTGAATATTTGATCTTTCAATATAGTAAGAAGGCAGTCATCCAGCTGGGCAGATAGACAAGGCACATCAACCAAGGAGGGCACTTCTGGTAAGCTGGGAAAGGAAATTTTGCTGTAATGAAAGGGACCAGCTCCTACACATTCATATTTTGTCCATGTGCTTGAATCTGGGCAGCTTTGCAGAGAGAGAACAGCTGCAGAAATTGGCAAACTTAAAAGACTCCGAAAACATTGTCTTTCAGCCCTACCCAGACTGTCTGTTTCTCAGTAAATACTCTGAAATACAGGCTGTTCCACAAGGAGGAGTTTCATCCTTCACAAATAAACAGCCTATATTTGCACCGAACATATGGAGGTCGAAAAATATTCCTTTCTGTGCCTGCCAGCCCCCCTGAAAGTCTTCCAAACAAACAGGACAGTAACACCTCAAATGAATCTTCTAAAGCAACGGAGCGGAAGGGTTTTGTTTCAAAGGAAAAAATCCCCCTCAGAGTGCCAGTGGCTTACCTATCTAGCTGAATATGTAAAGCTTTTTTTGTAAAGCTGCAGAGTTTCTCATTCTGTTGTCCCACATCTCCATGGACTGCGCTCTCGCCTGGAATCAGATGGTAAAAATATTCCTAATGAGAAAATATCCAAGAAAGGCATTCTTCGCTTCAAAGAAGAACCAGTTCTGACACGAACAACCAATTAAACATGAAGCATTCTCAGCACTTTTCCTAGACTCAGCTAGAAAACTCAATTATAGTTAACAATACAAAGCCCATCGAGTGACTTCTGAAGCTCTCAAAGCTTCCTGTAGATACACCCATACCAGATGTAATGATTTGCCTCAGGTCTCAGACAGCAGAACTGGAGTCAGATGCCAGAAATGAGGATTTTTAATCCCTTCCTCCACCTGCTTTAAGGGGAGAAAAAAAGCAAAGCACCTTCACTGTGCAGAAAACAAAGCAGCAGGAGCATAAAGTGAAAAAACAGATCTCCACCACGGTTCTGTTTGCTACAGTTTGACTGGTAACAATTGTCAGAATGAAGGAAATAATCCACGCATTAAAGTGTGGAGATAAATGGAAATCTTTTCATAAGCTTTCCGTATAAAGTAGCATCCCACAGCTCAGCTTACAGAGACGTATACTCCGCTCTCCTATCTGATGACTTTATGGTAATCGACCACATAAGCGAGCTCAGTCCCTTTCCAAGTGGAGGATTACAAACATTACAAATCACTGAAGAAAAGCACAAGTCATAACTGGCAGCAGGAGATTTAATAACCACAGGGGCTTAACTCCTCTCTGACTCAGATGCAACGTCTGCTTATTTTGATGACATGACTTAGCGATGCTTCTCCGGCTACCAAGGGAAGGGTGACCCAGGGGATAGGAAGCGCATGGCTAGCCAGGTTCTCATGAGATCAGATAGAAACTCATACAAAACACAGGCAATCTTTGCCCCCACCCTGTGATTCAGTAACTTAAAAACAAGGTGACAATGAGGTGTCTCAGCACTTGTGACACTATAAAATACCCCCAACAAATCAATTCTTAATTGTCACCCCTCCTGTGAGCAGGAGGCACGGTGCTACCAAGCCAGAACGTTCTTTAGGCACAAAGCTCATGGCTTGAGCGGAGCTGGCAGATTTCCTACCCGGGGGAGACTACTCCATGCGCTCAGCTCACAAATCTGAGATCATGTTGAAAGAAAGTTAAAGTTGAGACATGAGAACAATGCAAGGAAACTGCCAACTTACTCATGGCTCAGACACGCTCTCAGTAGGTTCTCCAGTGTGGGGAAAAGAGTCAAGAGTGACATTCCTTTCTGGCTAGGTATTTAGCATCGGCAGGGTACAAAATGACCCTTGCAGCAATATTCCAAATGTCCATTTTTGTCTGCCTCGTCCTCAGGCTTTCAGGAGACACTTTTCCCATACAGTGGTCATTCCATTCTTTCTGTTCCCCACCAACAGTGAACAGAATCGCACCGAGCAGCAGAGATTATCTGCTTATTTCAGCTGCTCTTCCATCTAAACGCAAATAACTCGCTTGAACCAACAGAGACATTTTGTTATTATGGTACCCATGATGTATTTTATTTCAAAGCAGCTGACATAACCCTGTATGATCTGAGCAGGGGTGCAGGACACCTCAGCAGTGAGACATTTCCAAAGTGTTTCCTGCTCTTATAGAGAGGTCACACTAACATGTGTGCATCCTAGGGTAAAGTATTAAAATACAGATTTGTAGGAGATAATATTAATCGGCTCTTCATTACACCTACCCAATTTTAACCTCTTCTTTAAACATGTGGTTTAAGACAAGTTCAAAAGGAGTCTGATATGGTGACCCTAACAGGAACATTCCAGCCTTTTAGAGCAGATATGGTGGAAGGCAGAGCTAAGACTTGGTACCCCGTCCTGCCTTACCTTCCCGGAGCAGATCATCAGCTGTGCTGATTCCGTGCTCTATCAGCTTCTGACATTCATCCAAGGGTTTGATGCTCTCTTGTGCTATAGCATCCACTTCCTGCAGCAGCGACATCAGCCGCTCATCCAACAGCTTCTTCAAGGTCCCTTTTAAGTCACTGAAATGTTGCTCAAGTACATCTCTGGTCAATGTTGCACTTTCTCTGATCTAGATTCAGATACAAGGAAAGAAAGATACAGGATAAAGACAAAGGCCACACGCATCTTTCAGTTTTCTGAGCCACATCATCCACATCTGCTGGAGAAAAGCTGCACATGAAATCACCTACTAAAGATCCTTCTAAAAGGACCACTGGCAGATAACAACCAGTGTTGTGGGGTTTAGTACACATACAGCAGGGAAGGAGGCAAAGAAACTCCCCGGACAGGGAGAAAAGCATATTAACTAAGCAAACCAAGAATGCCCTGCAGGTCTTTCCCCACCATCCCTCAGAACTGCTGTAATCCTGTTCAAAATCCACTCTGTCATCACATAAAGGTAAATCCTCATCAGAAAGAAAAAGACATTAGGCTTTTAGAAGACTACCCAGAAGCAGTTTTCCAACCCCCCTTCACTTCACTGGATTTTTTAAATCCTCATACACTTGCTTTCCTTTCACATTTTTTTCAAGCAGCTGCCTTGGATTTGTCCCTGCTGCAGGGTCACAGGGCGAGAACAGCAAGTCTGTTTTGACTCTGGAAGAACCAGAGCACAGAATATTCTGCAAGCACTTATTGAAATGTTTACAAACTTGCTGAATCTGACTTTTAGGGAAGAAAACACATTTGAACACCCCTGATACAGAAGTCAGAAGCAAACACCTCCCTGTGAACAACTTTTCCAAGCTGCACACACCTGGAATGCTGCAGCAGGCCCTGCCTCACACATCATTTCTAGACCTTCAGAAGCATGAGCGGCCAATGCAGGAAGCTCTCTGGTTAGGTAAAACACATTTCCTCTTCAAGTAATGCTCACGAACATCTGCAGCTGCCACACGGCTCTGTTTCCCTTCTCTTGTTATTTCACCACTTGAGAAAAAAAAGGAAGTTTTCTACTTCAAGAAGTGAGGCAGAGAAGATGAAAGAGACGTTTCACTATGCCCAGCACTTCCATTACATGCAGACACAAATTCAACAACCCGGCCTCACAGCTGTGGGTACCACCAGCTACACGGCAGAGGAAACGTAGGTTCTAAACACACAAAGGTGTATGAAGCTTGTTGAAAAGCACGTGCAATTGTTCCAAACACAAAGGATGCAATAAGTCATCTAAAGTGCTTTTCCTAACACATCAGCCCACCAGTCCCTAAATAATAACACTTCCATCATCGGAACCCGTGCCTAACTGGACACAGGGAATTCCTGAACATGTGCTGCATGGTTGATTCTGAAGCTGAAAGAGGGGACATTTAGAGCTCTTAGCAAGAAATTCTTCACTGTAAGAATTCTTCACTGGCCCAGGTTGCCCAGAGAAGCTGTGGCTGCCCCAGCCCAGCAGCTGTTCAAGGCCAGGTTGGATGGGGCTTGGAGCAACCGAGCCCAGTGGGAGGTGTCCCTGTGCATGGCAGGGGTGGAACTGGATGGGTGTTAAGGTCCCTTGCAACCCGAACCATTCCACAATTCTATAATTCCTCATGGACAAAGCATCTTGTGGTCCTGAAGATGGGAAGAGAGAAAACAGAAACATGCAGACAAGCAAAGAGATGCCCTAAGAGAGGGAAAGGAAAGAAAAGTGAGTGAACTGAGCACTCCCAGCCACAGCGAACAGCAAACTGGCTCCCTCCAACCGCATTTTGAGTTATCAGGCAACGCTCCAAGATGATAAGGTTTGGATTCAAGACAGCCACAAACAATTAATTTTCTTATTTAGGCTGTGGTTATGAAGACAACTCATTTAACATCCCCTCACCCAGTAGCAGGGCACTAACCTTGCAGATTAACAATTTACAGCAGGCTTCCAGCTGCTGGAATCAGAAGAGTTACAGGGTCGCTACAGAAAGATTTTTGGAGTTCGTGGAGTTCTATTTATTTCTTTACCCCTGGCAGAGTTGAATGAAAGGCAGCACAGCATCCATCCTGCTCTGCAGCTCAGCTGCTCGCGGGATGGCCCAGCAGAGTGGGCAGCGCTATCCTGGCTCTCCAAAACCTCCCTGCCCACATCTGCACAGCTCTGGAGGAGGTTTACTGGTGTCAGGGGTGCCGTTACTGGTACCAGTCGGAGCGGGGGTTATACTGGTGCCAGGGAGGAGGGTTACTGGTCCC
Source organism: Piaya cayana (assembly GCA_013389865.1). Taxonomy (NCBI): domain Eukaryota; kingdom Metazoa; phylum Chordata; class Aves; order Cuculiformes; family Coccyzidae; genus Piaya; species Piaya cayana. The sequence continues at coordinate 328,652 of WAAB01019470.1, read as the reverse complement.
CAGTAAGGGGGGTTGCACGGGTTACTGGTCCCAAAGAGGGGAGGGAGCTGGGTTACTGGTCCCCTCTGGCTCCAGCGCACGGAAAATCCAGCTAACCCAGAACGCTGGCAGCGCTTCCCGGTGATCCCCGGAGCCCGGGCAGAGCGGAGCTCGGCAGCGGGACAGGGACCGGCGGGACATGCCCTCAAACCACACTCCCGGAGCGCCCCTCGGGGCTCGGCCTGGGCTAAGAACCCCTCATCCCAGCCCGCCTCACGCTCCCAAACCCACGACCCCCGGGCAGCTCCCTGCCCATCGGCTCAGGAAACCCGCCGCTCGCCCTCACCTGCTCCCGCGCCTGCTGCAGCCCCCGCAGCCGCTGCCGCAGCTCCTGCCGGTAGCTCCGCGCCGCCTCGATGCTCTCCTGAGCCTCCTGCAGCAGGAGCCGCACCTCGGCCTCGGCCTCCATGGGCGGCGGGGCGGCGGCGGCCCCGCAACCCGGAAGGGGCCGCGCACCGGGGCGGCGGACCTGAGGCGGAGGGGAGGGGGGCGTGGCCTCCGCGAGTCACGTGACCGCTCTCTGCGGGGAGGGGGAGCGAAGGGGGGGCGGCGGTGACGTCACGCGCGGCGGGAAGAGGCGAACGGGGGCGTGGAAGTGGGCGGGGGGCGTCCTCAGTCACGTGATCGCAATCCGCTGGCCTGGAGGGGCGTGGCGACTAGCGGCCTGAGCGGGGGAAGCGGCGTGGTTTCCGCTCCGGGGGAGACACGTGACCACGCGTCACGTGGTGCGGGCGGCACCGCCCCCTGAGGCGGAGGGGCGGGGCCTAGCTCCGCGCGCGCTTTTCGCCCGCCAGGCTCCTGTCAGGCGCCGCTCCATGGCCGCCCCGCGCCTCTGAGGGCCCCGCGCCCCGCCGCCCACGGGGCATGGTGGGCAGGCTCGCCCTGGCCGCCCTGGCCGCCTCTCTCCCGGACAAGGACGGCGACGCGCAGGTGGGGACGCGACGGGGATGGCGGGAGCGTCTTTGTCGTTCCTGGCGGGGCGGGGAGCGCGGGGCGACGGCGGAGGCCTGTGCCCGGGTCCCTCCCGCCCCGTTGCCGGTGCCCGGTGCTCCAGCTCACGGGCGCTCGGTGCCCCCCGGTCTCTCAGTGCTCCGGGTGCCCTTGGCTCGCTGTCATACCAGTACCGGCTCCGCGGGGAGTCTCGGTTTAGCATTTCAGATGATGTCGGCTTTTTTATAAACAGGAGAGTTACAGAAGCCTCTGTGAGCCCTGCTTCTTAGAGCTTTACAAATGAAATCTACTCTACTCTACGGCTCGACTGACGAGGCATGGATTCTCTTGTATTTGTTTTCTTTAAGTGCTTTCTTCCTAAGATGAGTTAGCTGTTCACGGGAGGATCAAAGATAGGATCAGGGGTGATAGGGGAAGGAGCTCACTCCTAGGTGCTCTGGCAAACGTTGGAAGGTGACTCACACCCAAGCGCATCTTTGGGTCTCAGATTAGAAACTCTGCCGAGCTGTTCTAAGACCTAATGGTCACTTTTTGTTTTGGCAGTCTTGCATCTATGTGAGATTTTCACATTCTTGATTTGAAATGTAGGTTTAGATGAGATCTTAGGAAGAAGTGTTCTCCTGTGAGGGTGAGGAGTCCCTGGCCCAAGTTGTCCAGAGAAGTTGCCCCGTCCCTGGAGGAGTTCAAGGCCAGGCTGGATGGGGCTTTGACCATCCTGATTCAGTGGGAGGTGTCCCTGCCCATGGCAGAGGGTTGGGACTGGGTGAGCTTTAAGGTCCCTTCCAACCCGAACCATTCTGTGAGTATATGAAATCACAGAATCTTTTTTTTCAGGCTTAAATGCTTATAAAGTTGATTGTGCACAGTCTTAGCGTGCTGACATGAGCCTTTTATCCTCTGAAAAAGCACTACTATCACTAATTCATACTGCCTTTTATGACCATGATAAGTCATCTTAAGTTTTTAGAAACTAAGATTCGTGTTGAACTCTTACAGGCATGCAAGAAACGGCGAGAGGAAGATGCTTCCGCCAAAACAATTACAACATATTTTTCACCGTTAGCAAAACCAGCGGATAAAGTGTTGTCACCACCAAAAACCAACAATATATTGGATTATTTTAAAAAGACGTCTGAGAAAGCTACGTTACCAGTTGTAGCAGAAGAGTATAAAACATCATTGGATGCCGATGACAAGGACTTTGGGGTACCTCTTAAACCACCTTTAAAGCGGAAGAGGAAAGGGAAGAGGGTCACTTTAAATAATAAGCGAAGAGAGATGAAAGAATCTGAGAATGAACGTGAAATAATAATTAGTAGTGATGACAGCAGAGAAACAACAGGACTGAAACAAGGCAGTAATGATTTTATAGCTACTTGTGCTTTATTTGACCAAAAATGTCCAAGAGAATTAACAGAAGACTGTGTGCAGAGAGAGAGCTCTTCAGATGCTGTCACCTACAGAAAAAAAGGGAAAAAAGTTGGTTCTGAAATAAATAGAACAAAAATTAGGATAAGAAAATCAAGGAAAAGGAAGCACAAAGTAAATAGGGATTTGTCTGAAAGTTTTTCATCTGAGAACCGGCTGAATGAGAAGTGTAAAAAGGAAACTGAAGATAGGAAAACAATGGTATCTCCTGCAACAGTGGAGTGTGACGCTACTCTTGGTGATTCCAGTGTTGAAGTTCTTACGGATGATAAGACATCGCAGGTAAACAGCAGCATCATAACGGTGTCGTTTGAGGACTTCTTGAAGAGTCAGGGAGAAAATAACGCAGATTGTGTTGAAGAAGACACAAAGGCAACAATGGACAATTCTGTTCCAGCAGATGACGTGGACAAAAGCGATAGTATTAATGACCCAGAAAAGTGTGAGGAGTCTCAACAGCTGCCGCTCAGAACAGTAACTGTCCTCGCACAAGTTCATTCCGTTCCCCCCAAACTACCTCCTTTGTGTAAAGAGCAAAAAGGCTCTAGGAAAATAGCTTCCATTTTTTTGAAGCAGAAAGGCTACGCAGGGGAGAAAGAAAGTAGCCCTCCCTTCTCGGACCATGAACAAACTGAACAGGTCTCTCAGAAGAGAAAATCTAATGTAGTTATTGAGGAAGAAGAATTGGAATTGGCTATACTAGAGACCGCGGGGTCAGACTCCTTGAAGCCCAAATGTACGCTGGAAGAAAGACATCAGTTTATGAAGGCGTTTAGACAACCGGCATCAGATGTAACCAAAAGTGGAATCAAAAAGGCACCTGGAAAACCAAAGCAAGCCATTGGAAAGCCTTCCAAAGAAAAAGAAGGGCCTGAAGATGACGCTGCTTCAAATAAAGGATTAGAAATTGGGGTACCAGGAGATTGTGGGGAAAAATATAGACATTCTAGTCCTGAATGCGATAGGAGTAAAACTAAGAGACCTAAGAAGATTCAGAGAAAAGAAAACAGAAGAAGGAAGGCTTCAGAAACTAAGAAAAGGAATGTCTCCAATAGCAGCAATTATAACAATGATGATTTAGGAGCTAGTGTTCATACTCAGGAAAGCACCTTAGATGTGAGAACTTCATCGAGTCCACAAGCAAATGAGTTAAGGAGGAGTTTAAGGCACAAGAAAATAAAACCATCCAAAAATGTTACACCGAAAAGAACCAAGATTAAAAAGACCTTTTCTGAGGATGAATTCAATAGCTCTCCTTTTCAGACCTCTACACCAAAAGCAAGCAAACAGTCTTCAAAGAAAAGTAATGAGTATAAAGCCGAGGTGATTACAGTGGACTTTGATGGCAGCAGCCCCATAAGGTAAACGGTTTAGGGTGTCTTTACCTTTTTGTGCTTTGTTTTCATGCAAGTACGTTAAGAGTAAGACCTGATTATAAATTGATTGACATGTGTAAATACTGGTGATGTTGGATAATAGTACAGAAGGACCAGTGTTGACTCAGTAGATGTCCTTGCATGAAAGACAAAAAATAAAACCATAAAAAAACCAAAAATTCAAGCCCACCAGCCACCAGGAGGGGGTTGCTTCTGTTTGCAGTGCTGTGTTTTGAAGTGCTTTTGAAAAGAGATTATAAGTAACATTTCCCTTTATTAAAAAGTAATTAATTCATAATACTTTTTTTTCCCTAATTAGAATGAGGTTTACACGTATCAATACAACCGCAAAATCGAATAAAGCCAAAGCAAAGAAAAAAGAAGAATTAAACTCCAAAAATAAAAAGGTAACAGTTTGTGTTTAAGTGTTTTGTCATTTGCATATTGTCTTAATAGTATTGTCTAAGCAATGCGGCTGTTCTCCAGTATCCTATGGGAAGAGAATATTACTGTGACTCATGGTAGAATTTCAAATAGCTTCCTGTACAGATTTAAAAATCTGCTTTATTAGTGTGAGTCTGGTTTTCATGACATAACAGAAACACCCAGTGAAATAATGTTCTAGGGCTGGGACACAGCGTTTGGGTTTGAGCTCATGATTAAGAACGTCACTGCCCACATTTCATTTCTGCAGACAAATTGGAGGATTCCCTGTGGGGCTCTCACTCCCTTTTGAAAAGCTGGTCTTGGTTTGCTCCATTCTTTCATTTTCTTCTTGATACAAATAAGTTGTTATAAAAATTATATGCCTTTATGAATGTGGAAATTTGTATTAATATGTGAAATACTGACTATATATTGCCACTAATTGCTGGGTGTTTGGGTTCTTTTGTATTCTGTTAACAGATAAGCTCTACTTCTAAAAATAGATCCAAAGCAAAACAACTGATTGAAAAAGCAAAGGCCATACGGCATAATAGATCAAAGGTTAATGAAGAGCTCTCAGGGCCCGTGCGGCGCTCGTCTCGGCAGCGCGCTCTTGCTGAGAAGAAAAAAATAGAAGAAAATGAAGTAAGCCTGTGTACTTTCATGGAGGGGAAATATTTTGATGCTACTGTGATTTGTTAAAGTAACAAAAATGTTTCTTATCTTGGAAACACGTCTTTTAAATAATGAAATACAGTAGCTAGCTATGCATGGCATGGCAAGCGTCAAGTGATAAGCTAACAACCAGGCATAGATGGAAAAGCCCCCCCTGATGCAGATCCTTAAATCTCAACAGATGGTCCCGCTTCAGTGACTGTTCCTAATGGGCAGCAAGGTGTTTGTTTCCAATATGTGAGTTTTAGAGGTTTAAATTTAGACGAAAGTAATTCTGCCCTTTGCTTATCTATTGACGATTTCATCCTCTTGACTCTCTCTATATAGAGAACAGTAATAAAAGTATCGTATAATCTTCAAATCATATTTGCACAGTTCTAAGCTCCCTGGTAGTGTCTTCAGTTTCCTCAGTACCAGTCACTAAATTCTGTTGTTAATAAAGGTTGAAAAGATTTGTTTTCTTTCTTATTTTATTTGCTTTCCTTCTAGGAATCGGTAATAATTTTAGATTCAGGCCTGAGTAACAACACCACTACGGTGCAGAATGTGAAGCAAAAAAATCTCCGGAGCTTAAATGATGTTTTGGGGAAAAAGCCTAGAAACCTGAAGACCGCAAAGAACTCCCGTGGTAACTGGGCTTTACTGAATATGTTCTTATTATGGTTACTGACTGTTATAACTGTATTTTATACAGTTGCCTTTGCAGTACATTCAACTTTTCTTCTGGTTTTTTTTATATAGTATTTCCACATGTACTTTGAACTAATAACTCCTGTCATAGAAACAGAGGTTTATGCGTGTTGCTTTGATTTTTCTTCACTCTGGGAAGACTGTTTGAAAAACTGCCAATAGCAAACAGTGTTTTGTTGTCTTCTAATGTAAGGATTTGGTTCTTAATGTTACAGAAAATAACAGTGTTGAAATAACTAGAAATAAAACTAATTCTGTTAGAATACTCAACTTTCCATTAAGAAAAGGAGATTCTCTAATGTTATTAAATGGAATGTATTGTTAATGAGCAGGGAAGGAAGGTTACAATTCTGTATCAGTGCTAATTTAGTAATGATTCTTTTTCTTTTTAAAGGAAAACTGGGATGTCCACCTTCTATCCCAGGCAGAAATGCTCAGAACTCTGCAGGTGAACCGATTGTGATCTTTGATGACAGCAGGTCAGTTTTCAAGATGGCAGTTGCCTAAGAATCAAGATGTATTTCAAGGTTACTTTAACATTCTCTTAGTTTACAAACTGAAATGCACTTACTGAAACGCCATAGAAATGCTCGTGTTTTCCATACATTTAAATGAATTTTACCAGTTCTCCCAGACTATTTCTAACTCGTGTGTAGAACTGAATGTCGTAAGCCTACTACACACCTTGTAGTTCTAATGATTCTTTTCTTTTCCCATTTCTGCTTTCATTAAAGCCAAGACGCATCTGAAAACTCTCAAGACGACGAACAGTTCAGAGCAAAACGTGAATTCTTGATGAGCGGATTGCCAGAGTTACTGAAAAGACAGATTGCAAAGAAAGCAGCAGCAATGGAAGCGTACTCTCTCGCCAGTTCATGTTTTAAAACTGTTGTCCACGTACAACAGAAGGATGAAGGTAACTTTTTGTTTAGCAATTGTGTAAACATACGTAATGGTTTCCTGTTAATCTGTATAGCAGCAGAACTTGCTATAAAACTGGAATAATTGATTGTTTGCTCTTTTTCTGAGAATTTTTTGAAAGCAGTATTTACAAATTAAATAGATGCTCAAGTAATGTATACATTTATGGGCAGGGATGCAAAATTCTTAATAGTCAAAAAAGTCTTTCAAGTTTGAATTTGGAGAATAAAGATCACATTGGACTCTGGGCAGAAACTGTTTCCTTCTGAAAAAGGCAAAATGTTTCTTGAAAGAGAAAGTAGAAGCCTATTTCTTGGCGCTATGTAAGGGGGTGCTGCACTGTCCTTATGAAAGGGCGTGAGGAAAAGCAGAAGGTACAATAGCACTTAGCTGGGTTAAGAGCAAACCAACCGATAAAGTCCTTGGTGAGCATCTGTCCTACAGAGATCTGGTGAGAACACAGGTTGTTGCTTAAAGTGAACAGAGCTCAGGAGCCCCAGGTAGTGGACGAACATTGTATGCAAAGATGTGCGACTTTGTTCTGCTTGTGGAAGGTGGAATTAATAAAGATGAAAAAAGTTGATGCGCTGTAAGTTAAATAAGCTTGGCTTTGCCATAAAGCTGTAATAAAAAGCATTCGCTGTGGGATGGTTTTGTTCCTAAGGATTTTTGTTGTGTTAACAAGAGTCTCCTCTGTTTTGTTTTTGGTGGGATTTCTTTTGTAGGTTACCCAATGTGGAAACTGAATTCACCGTCGTGTCCTCTATTAAATAAGCTAAGGAAATTGAATTCTGAAGTCACTAATGTCACAAAAACCGCTCTCTCACTTGGTGAATTTTCTACTGTGAATTCAAAACTAACTGGAATCTCTTCTGCACCTGTGGTTAGTACTCAAAATGGGGCTTGTGTTACAAGAGAAATGGGAAGAAAATTCAGATTGTTTTGTTCCTTGTTGGGACTCTGTTGTCTTAAAACCCCCTGTAGTTTGTGTCTATCCTGGATTTTTTTTTTCCTTATGTGCGACTTACCTGCTCTGAATTGATTCAATAATCCTCAAGGCTTTTTCTGTTAGTCTCTGGATTTAACAAGACAGCTACCAATATAAATTATGTGAAACTGCATATTGTTATTTTGTGTAGTGTTTTCTAATAGTAATTTGTGTGTGTGTGTTACAGCTTTCTGGCTACCGACCGGTTCTTCCTGATACATTCAGGAAAGATTTACTAGATGAGATCGTGTCTTCTAATTCTCAATTTCCTGTGAGAAAATTCTTCTACAAGTTTCTGAATAAGCAAACGGAACGTTTGGGTTCTGAAAACAGTATACAAGGTTAGTAATGTATGTAGAGAAAAATAAACAGACGCTCACCTATCTCTGGAATCAAAAAGCAACTTGGAATTTCCAGAAATGCTTCAGTGAAGGAATACTGCTGTGGGAAATAAATTGGTCCTCATATTTTAGGTCATCTTGACCAAATTCTTCAAATATGACTTCAGCAAATATGGTTGTAATGGACGTAGCTTGAAATTTTAAGAGGATATAATTATTTTTTTCCCCTAGAAAGCAAAGATGACGCTGCCAGTGCTGAGAAACATGCTGACCATTGGAAGGAAACAAAGAGGAAAAGGAAAGCAACAGATGATCACAAATCAAAAAGAAGAAAAAAAATTGAAAGTACGGAGACTGAAATAAAATCCAGAGATTCCAGGAACCTTATTTCTCCTGCTTCTGAAGAAAACCAAGCAGAGACAGGACAAGCAACACATTTGGGAAACAACAAGACTCAGAAACGAGACATTGTGACAGAAGACGCTGAACATTTACCAGAGCCAAATGCACTTTCAGGTAACTGCATTCCCTGGCTGCATTTTCAATCTCTTTGCACTGAGGAAATACATGTGATGTATGTCAGCTTTCCACTGCAATGCAAAAATCATACCTAGCCTTGTTATTCTACTGGACTTGATCACCTCTTGCATTAAGAACTATTTAAAAGTGGATGTTTTCCATAGGTGTTGAAAAGGAAGATACACTCTGGACAGAAAAATATCAGCCTCAAGATTCCAGTGAACTTGTAGGGAACAAGAAAGAAATCGAAAAGCTACACAGGTCAGAAGTGAGAGCATGGATCAGTTCTTAAAATAATACAAAACTTCCTGTGACTTGGGTATACTCAAAGAAGTGAAGTCTGTTATTTTACGCTGTGCTTGAAAAACACCTTCAGGGTTTGTGATCTTTGTTTCGGTTTTGTTCCAAAAAGTTACTGAAACAAATTGTCAGTTGGTATGAAAGATCTTTTGGCCGTAGCTTCATTTACAGTAACGCCTCAGTGGCTTATGGTACAGTACAAACCAGAAACACACATAAAAACCTACATTAAGCTGTGGGATAGAATGAAATAATTAAGTAATTAATGCCCTTATAGTTTTAGTAAAAGTTATCTAAGCAGGTTATTTAAGCTTACAGACCATGAATGAGAGAGACAACTTACCAGTCCTTGTCTGTGTTTCCCAGCCAGCATGCCTGATGCTGATCGTGACGCGCTGCTGCTGCTTTTGATAGGAATGAGGGCAGAAATCCATTTAATATGTTGTAGTTTCCTTTAAATTTTCTGTGTAGGTTTAAGTTATTGTTATGGTTCATACGAAGAATTTCTTCATCTGACAAACAACACTAAATTATGAATGATAAAGCATTTTCCACAGTTAAAGTGGTTCACTAGGTGGCTTCTTTTTATCCCAGTCAACTGAGAGAGTGGAGAGTGAAGAAGGAATCTGTTTTTACAAAAGAATTGAACAAAATAAACCCTGAACTTTTATTTAATCTGAAGGGATTTTAAGTTTCCAAGAGGAATAACAAGTGGCTGAGTCCCCTAGTTTTATGTTCTGTTCCTTCTGAATTTCATTCACTTAATTGAGCAGTAATTTTTTTTTTTTGTTCTGTTCCTTCCTTTTACAGTTGGTTAAAAGAATGGAAAAAAAGAGCTGATTGGGAAGAAAAAAGAAATCAGAAAGGAGAAAAGGAGGACAAAGAGCATCAAGGTACTGATAGAATTAAAAATACCTGTAGCTTCTCTTCCTTAAAATTGGCATAAAATGACATGAATTGATAATGGTTTTGAATGATCGTTTCTTTTCATTTAAATAATTCTCCAGATTCATTGGACAGCCTTGACTTCAAAGATAATAAATCTGATATCGAGGAAGAGACCACTCTTTGCAATACAGTTCTGATCACTGGCCCACCAGGAGTGGGGAAAACGGCCGCGGTGTATGCTTGTGCGCAGGAGCTTGGGTTTAAGGTCTGTGGAGTCCTTTCCTCAGTGCTATCTTTTTTAATTAATAACTAGTGATGTGAATGCTTTCGTAATAAGTCTGATTTATTGGTTTTTTTAATATAAATTAAATATCATTGCAGATCTTTGAAGTTAATGCCTCTTGCCAGCGTAGCGGTAGGCAGATACTCTCCCAACTAAAAGAAGCCACTCAATCTCATCAAGTGGACAAAAAAGGCGTTAATGCGCATAAGCCTTGCTTTTTTAACAGCTGTAGCAGTGCCAAGTCACCAAGTAAGTTTTCACGGTGTCACTGGGTTTTTTGTTTGGCTCTTGGGTTTTTGATTAAAAAAAATTAAAAAATAATCTGGTCGTAAGCAACTGAACGTTATTAACACAACTACCTACCAAGTTAAATAATTATTTTCTTGAGATGATCAAGACTTGCTCATTTTAAGTTCTTTCTGTAGTGGTGGAGTAAGTTCTGTGGCACTGGATTAGGAAGTTGAACGGAAGACGTTCTCTTTATCAGGAGAAAAGTAGAAATCAGCACAGTAAACCTGTCCTGTACCAGACACAAAGCTGGGTTTTACTGTGATTTTGCCTGAAAAACATCAGCTTGAGATGACGTTTCCATCTTAATGCAAAACATGTTTTGCAGAAAAAACGTATTCTCCAAAAAAAGTTATCTCACCAAGAAGACCTCCACTGTCACCAAAAAGAGCAGGATTAAAGCGAAGCTTACCCCCTAAAACACTTGCAAACTATTTCAAGATTTCTTCTAAACGTAAAGACGATGATGGAACAGTGACAGCTCTGGAGAAAAACAAAGGTAGGTGCCACTATTTAATCAGTAGTTACTTTCAGAGGTGGAAGAAGCTGCGCTGTGCTGCTGTGTGAAGAGAGCAGGGCACACTTACTGCACCCTAACTGCCAGCAAGACTTATTGCATCTCTGATAGGCTTTACAGAGTTAGCTGGGGTACAGTCTGCAGTTCTGTCGGCTTTTGGTAGTTGTTTGGGTTGGGATTTTTCAGAGCATTTAGGTAAGAAAAGGTCAATCAAAAACTTTCTTTACCTTACATCAGTGTCTGTTGGTGTGGAACGGTCACCGTGCTAGGTAGTGTGTATGTGTATGTTAAAGTTGCTGTCACAGAATTAAGAGATCTCGTAAGACTTATATATGAGGTGTTTTCAAAACCTGTGTCTAGAATGCACGTTTAGTGATTTCAGTCTTCCTTTACTTCCTGCTCAATTCTTCACCCATCTGCAGGGAATGCTCAGAATTCACATGAAGAAAAGAAAGATGCTCAAATTAAGTCAATAAACAAAGAAGTAGAAGGAGGAGAACACAACAGAAAAAGCGCAACATCTCTCATTCTTTTTGAAGAGGTAAAATTCACCTGAAACATACAGAAGTGAGCAATGCCTTCTCTATTTTTAAAGAGCTGAACTTCTTTTCCCTTCCTCCTTGAGGTTTCTAGGTAGATTCAAGTGTGAGAATTATCAGCTTCCTAAAAATTAATCTGTGGTTTAGTAGCTTCATCCTCATGAGTACTTCTTTTACCATGAGTCATAATTTTATGTAATTATCTTAGAAGACAAAGTTATCAGCTATCAAGAGTTATTCACTGTTGGAACAGCTATGCTGATTGTGCCAAAAGTGTTGATTTTTAATTTTACACTGCTTAAATGCAGAAACATTTTAAAAGTCACCGTTAACAACACAGTAATTATGTTACCTAAGCCCACCTTAAATTCTTCTTTTCTTTAAACTCTTGCCCCAAAATATCTTTGAATCTTAAACTAAGAATACAAATTTGCAGCCAAGCACGTCATTTTAAGTAAGCAATGTTGCCAACTGTGGGTTGATCCTACAAATTAGTGGTGCGATTGCATTAAAAAACAAACTTCAGAAGTCAACTGGACGTGGTCGTGGGCAGCCTGCTGCAAGCACACCACCTCGAGCAGAGGGGAGGAACGTCTTGACCTCCAGAGCTTCTTTCCAACCACAGCCAATCTGATTTTAAGCTTCATCACAAAAGACAGTGATGAGTGGTGTGTGCTCACAAGTGAACTTGACCTGAACCATCTGTTCTGTTGCTCCCTGTGCCTGTTCCAGAAAGCTGTAGCGATATTTTGCATTTCACTTGTTTTCTATAGGTAGATATAATATTTGATGAAGATGCGGGATTTCTAAGTGCAATAAAGACATTCATGGCAACTGCAAAGAGACCTGTAGTTCTTACCACCAATGGTGAGTAGTGCTCGTTACACCAGTTAGACTTTGCAGACAGAAGAGCCTCTTCTAATAAGATGGTTTGAATGGTTATGGTTGGATACAGCTCCTGAGTGTAAAGTTAAATGAATGGAGACTGTAAGGCAAGTATTTTAGTGTTTGAGTAAAGATAATGGCTGCTCTAACGGGTAAGGAAAATAGTTTTAAACATGTTGTGACAGTTCACTGATACCTCTTTACATAGATCCGACGTTCAGCTTGATGTTTGATGGCTATTTTGAAGAGATCAACTTTAAAACTCCTTCCTTGGTAAGTCTGTGTTTGGAAATGCAGATATGTCCTAAGCAAGTAATTGTCAGCTGATTAAAGACTGAATTTTCAATACTGGTGTGGTTATTATATTTATCTAATGTAGTGGAGTGTTTTGGAGGAGTTTCTGCAAGGATGTGTATGATGTATTTATCTTTACACGCAGCATCTTTATTACTGGCATGGAAGATTTATTTTCTCTGAAACACTAAGTAGTTGAGAATTACAATAAAAGCAAACCTGAATAAATGAGACTTATAAGGAACTAACATTTGAGAAGGGGATTTATTTTTTTTTTTAATTTGAAATGCTTTTAGGCTACCAGACAATTGCAGAGTTAAAAGAAAGGAAAACCTTTAAAGTAAATATAGTTAACTAATATCTGCTTTCAGATTATGAGAAGTAAGGGGGTTGCAACTGTAATCTAATTTAATAAACTGATCTGTATTAAAAGGAAAGATGTACTGCAAGCGTGAATCGAATGATTTGCTTCTGTGTGGCATTGCAGCCTGATCGATAGGAGCTGTTTCAATACCCTTTGTCTCCTGTTTAGATGAATGCTGCTAGCTACCTGCAGGTGCTGTGTCTAGCTGAGAACCTACGAACAGATGTAAAAGACTTGGCTGCTTTGCTAGCCACAAACAACTGTGACATCAGACAGAGTGTTCTCTACTTACAGTTTTGGGTTAGAAGTGGAGGTGGATGCTTGAAAGACAAATGTTTGGCACATCACGGTAGGTTGATTTGATTTTTTATTATTATTTTTTAATTCTCCATCTTTAACATAAATTTGATTAAGTCAAACCATTCTTAGACGTGTATAAATACACAGTAACTTTCTGCAGGACTCCTTAACATTTAGTTTGGGTTTTGGAGGATTTTTTTGGCTACTTCGAAGCCTTGTATATAAGCATAAAAGTTTGATTTTTATTGCATCTGTTGGGTACTATAACAATGGGTGGAAAATTATCCCTTTCCTCTTCAGAGTAGCAAAGTTGGGCAGAGAAGGGAGCCAGTAGTTGTTTTCCTTTAACTCGAAGTTTGCAGTTCTTCATCTGTTTAGCTGAGTTGCAGGGAGTTTGCTTAGAGGAGACAGAACTGAAAAACGGAGGCAGCTAGCAAGTTGTCATCAAGGGTAAGAACTTGGTCCCTAGGGGTACAGGAAGAGTATCCTCAACAGGTGAGGGGGTGTGAGGCAGCCTGTGAGCGAGCAGCACAGACTTGGAGGGGCATAAAAGGAGGAACAGACTATTTTGAACAGTCATTTGGAAAGAAGGGAGAGCGGGGAGTTTGGTAACAAAGAAATGGAATGGGGATGATGAATGGGGATGACTCGTTTCAGTTGCTATATTCGTTCAGAACTGCAGCAAGAGACAACAGTTACGGTTTGCTGTATAAAAGGGATTGAGGCAAAGAGGGGAACAATCAATTTCATGATGTGGTTGTTCCTTTTCAAGTAAAATGTGCTATTTTCTGCAGGAGGAGATGAGACACGTAAAGCAGTTGACGTGATTAATTCTGAAAAGCCAACTGATGCCAAGACTGGTGCACGTCTTCGGGAGCTTCCAAAATGTGATACGGGCTGTGTCGAGACACTGCTTGGCCTTAAGAATATCCTGTTACCTTCAGAAGACTTGTTTATGTTTCTTAAGGTATTTTTGTAGTTGACTGGCTAATGCTTTGAAGAACTGCCAGGTAACTGAGTGTGATCCTTACTGTGAACAGCATCTCCTTAGAAGCAAACCTCTTTGAAAAGGTTTGTTGTAGAAATTAGAGGATTCTGTAATTATTAAACAAAATTGGAACTGGGGTGTTTTCCTGCAAGCAAAAGAGTCCCTTGCCTCATAAGCACAGACCCAGGGGAATGAGACTTTTGTCACGACATGTTTCTTTTTAAAATAAAAACATTTTAATGTATTAATAAATTCTTTCACAATTACTTTACAGCACAAAGTGACAACCATGGCGAAATGGAATAAATTGATGCAGCTTCTTACAGAATTCCAGATGAAGAAAGTGGATTTTATATACAGTAATCTTGAATTTATTCTTCCCTTACCGGTGCAAGTTCTTCCAAACCAATCTGAAGGTTCTAACTCCACACTTGCAAGGACTGCTATAGCTCCTTTGAAAAACAGATCCACTCACAGCTCCGGGAAAAAATCTAAAAAGACAAAGAACCAGAAAAGGCTGGAAATATTGGATGATAGTGACTTATTTGATACTGGCCTGAACTATTCATCTGAATTCCTAACTTTGCCATCGGACAGTCCTACATCAGATGCTGAAGTGAGTAAAGAGGCATCAAAATTGTTGATGAATAAAGAAAGAAAGGACAGTAAAACTAAAACCTCAGGAAATGAGCAAAGGCCTGCTCTTGTTGCTCAGTGCCTAAAGTCACTCACTGAATTTATGGAGAACATGTCGTTCTTGGATTGCTGTGTAAACACTGACACAAAGGAATCGCTGGAGTTTTCTAGGGATGAAGGATTTAATTGGATAAATGGCAAAATCAAGTATGGTCTTTGTGATGAATTCAGTATAGAAAGTACTGATTGGTGGAGCTCCCAGAGCTGCAGTGAAATAAAGGCAGCTATCGAAGCACTCAGTTTCAACAAATGTTCTGTTAGTATTTCACGGAACTTGGAATCCTCTGTGAGTACCAGTAGAACACCTGAAAGCGCTCAGCTGGAGGGACTGACTTTGCGTATTTCAAACACAAGGAATTATGTATCCTTCAGCCAGTCCGCTGATTCAAGGTAAGACTTCGCTAATATTTCTGGAAATACAGTGTGTTATTTGAGAAGAGGAGCATTTCATAGGGTGCAGGGCTCTTTCAGACATTGTGTGTACACCTTCCTACCACTATGACTTGTTACCACGTCTCAAAATGCTGGAATGCCTTGTTCACTTTGCTTGTTTAAGCTTAAGTTAACTGTTTAGTCATATCTCAAAAGTGACTTTTTTCTTTTTGAGCAGCCTGACCATGATGTTGTTCAGGCATGGTAGCCTTAATCTGGTCTTTTTACTCTAGAGCAAACACATACACCACTTCCACCCTGGAAGACTAATAAAAATGTAAAAGAATGGCTTTTTTTCAGGACAGGTGGACTAAAATGGATCCTGCAAGTACTAGACATGCAAATCTCATTCACTGCCTGGTCTTACTGAGCCTGCATTAAATGCATGGGGTTTGCTTGATGAAGACCTAAGAACATTCACAGCACAGTTATTGCCTTATTTTTGTTGTAACTTTTGCAGACAAAGAATAGCCTTTACAATACTGTAAAAGATCAAAAACTACATTGCTGCTAGCCCATGTGGATGGGAAAGATTGTTTCTAACATAAACAAGTCATCATACATGGAACTGGTGTAATAGGGGAATAAAATCTATTCAAGTGCCTGGATGGTTGCCGGCATTGAAATCATTCGGACGTAGTTCTGGACGTCAGAGTTTTAGATCAGTATATGTGATCTGAAAGGAACAGAATAGGAACTTGTACGTTTTTGAACAAGAAACAATAAAGTTTTGTTCTCCATTTTAGCATCCATGAAAAAGCAGAGAGGAGGCTGGCAGTCATCAGAACTGCTTTTTCCAGAAGCCCTTTAAACCTGGGCAATAAGCAAGCCAGCATACTTGAATACCTCCCCACTCTTCGCAGTATCTGTAGGTCTGAGAAGCTTAAAGAGCAAGGCAAGACTAAAAGAAGGTAAGTTTTGATTTTCTTCAATCTTCCTACATTTCAGCAAACAAGACAGTCAAGAATTTTAAGAATTTATTTTGTCAATTCTGGACAAGAAAGGCGAGTGTTTGCCTCTCTGATAAAAGTGTTGCCTTGTATTTGGAAATAATATTACAGTCACTTTAACTTTTCTTTGTTTTTAGGTTCTTGCATTATCTTGAAGGGATTCATCTCGAAATACCCAGGCAAATGATGAATGCTCTGTCTTTGGACTTCCCTTGAAAGGACCAACACCAGCAAGAGTTTGTGCCTAATGGTGCTTCTCTCACCATAGTCTGATTTTAATCTTTTTTACCACATTATTTTATTGTATATTCAGAGCCATTTGTATATTAAATTTCTATAAATATTTAAAATAATGTATATATCTGTTGTCATACTGTTGTTCCCCACAACTGAACTGTGGGTTGGTTTGGTGCTTGTCCAGTTAGTGCATTGATAATATTAAATGCACAAACTAATCAACGGGGACTGCTTATATTTGATATTTGGGTATCATGTAATGAGCAACCGTCACAACTACACCAGGAAATTTGCCTTTTTTTTGGAGACAACTTTATTAAAACAAGCTTATTTCTTTCTGAATTTGCGATGAGGTGTTAAATAACCTGGGGTGGGAGGGCATGGCACAGAGAGAACGTGACAAGTCCTCTAAAATGTTAATGACTGAAAACAACCCTTCACGAAAACAACTTCACAAGCTGCTGTGCCTCCATGTACATATATGTCTATGCATCAGTTTCATTTCATTATTCTCAGCTCTGCACATTAATCTCCTAAAAAGTAGAGCAGTGACTACTGTAACTCAGAGAATAGGCAAGGTTTTGGACATACACATTATTCCAGTGGTGCTTTGGTTTCAGTAATATTTCACTACTTCTAGTCTTGTAGAGGGTGTTCTATTTTTATACTTCATTTTGTGTTTGACAAGACTTCAGCCCGCTTATTTGTGACTGAATCTGGTTTTATATGCCAATAAATTTGTGAAACTTTGCTACAATTCTGAATATTTCTGTTGTATGATACGTAGGACTCCCCAAACCTAATGTTTAATGATGTTTAAGGGGTTTTTAACTGGAAATGTTTTAACTGTGTACTTTTCAAGCATTTATATTGCAGTTGGAGTATTTCTCTTCCTCAAACAGTCGGATTGGTGCTGTGCAGTGGTACTCCACTTACCTCGGTGTTTCTGCAATAATACAAAAGGGCATTTTCTAGTACATTTTCTCCTCATGTTATATTTTTCATGTCTTAAAGATGTTCAGGAATGAGAAATATTTATGTAAACAGTAAATTACTTTTAGTTTCCACCTTTTAGAAGGTCTTTATACTAACCTGAATTGTCAAGTAAGAATGAAATGGTGGCTGTTAACATCTTCATGGGTTGTATTGTTGTGACAGTGCTCTAGGCAGCTCCTGTACAGTTTTGTAAAAATAAATAAATAGAAGTGTTTTTAAAAAATTAAATAACAAAGTAAACCCGAATCTTGACCACTTTGAAAAAGTAGTTTTGGTCTAACTCAATTACAGGGGCGACCTACATTGATTGGAAATGGGCGCTATGAAGTAGTACTACGGGGAATTTAAAAGACATAAAAAAAGATCAATGGGAGACAACTCGCCTCCTCTTGCCATAACCTCTCTGGTTCTAATAACTGCCTTAATCCTTTTTTTAATAGACTCACCAAGCTGGCGTGGCCAAAAGGAGCCTGAACAGTAAGGTGGAACTCCTATTTCTCATCTCCATGAGATACTTATATGCAGTTGCCACATGAAAACAACTCAAGCTTATTAGAAGGAAGATAATCTATTTGTGCTGGTTTATTTGTACTCTGATAAACAGCAGCTTTGCATTTTTATGCATCAAGAATGAGCATCCTGCGGATGCTAGAAGAAAGCACGTCTCTGAGAGACAGGCTGGTCAGCGGGAAGAGCTCTGGGGCTGGTTTGGATTAACTCAGCTTGACAGGAAATGGCTTCATGAGATTCATTCCTGGACTACGCGAGTCTCCTACCTTTGATGCAAAATATCTTCCTGCAATAGCATTGGACCTTGGTTAGGAGAAATCACCTTTTCTTCCAAAACATTAAGACCAGCTTCAGGTATCTTGAGAATGACCAAAGACACCTGGAAAGACAGAACCCACACCTGCGCTTTCCCTAAACAAAGAATTCAGTGAAATCAGAAGTGAAACAACCCCGGCGTTTCACAATGACTCTACACCCTCTTTAAGCAGCAGTTATTGCTGGGTGTACAATAACTGAAAACAAAAAAAACCCCAACAGCCGGCTTGTTCTTCTGGAGCTCACAGTCAAGTTTCAAGCTTTTCTTTTTACTGTTGTTTCGATATTACTTTCTAGAATGCAAATGCAGGTGATGATATTGTACAGTCCCACGAGTAATACAGAAAAAGCAGTTGAGGCTGAGGAGCGCTCTTCCAGGCAGGCAGTGAGTGAGCACTAACGCAGAGCGGGAGGAGGAGAATGGAAGGATCCTGTTACAAGCAAGGGCCAAAGTGTGTCTGGACAGCTGAGAGCTGAAAAGGATACGGACATTTCCCTTGTACTTTGCAAAAAGACACTGAAGCTCAGCCATCCAAGTATGACACTGTGAGAAAAAGCTTCTGCCCCGAACTGGGTTTTTCTGGCGGTGGGATTAATTAATTTGTCTTGAATACAAATACTCTTATGTTATTTTACAGATTTGCAAGCTAGCAAAGAGCTTCAGTCTATGGCTTGCAACAAAATTCTCTCTGGAGAAGACTAAATCTGTGCTTACATACACATATAGAGCAGTTCTGAAAAGGCAAGTGCTGAAAAGTGAGATTTTGTATAGGTAGTTGAACAACTTCTCAGATATTTTGCTGCTGTTTAACTTCATTTCATGACTTCACAATATAAAAAAAAATCACAATGTTATTTAGTGCCTAAAAAGATGGGGAAAATGTGTCAGTAATTTCACGTGAGGATACATTTCACAGATGACAGACTACACTAGAGATAAGTAAATACAGGGTTTTTACAGGATTATACATAAACTTTACCAAATAACTGTATGTTATGATGCGTGAAAACAGTGCAAGTGAACTATGCAAATGAAGTTTGACCTGAAACAGTAAAATGAAAAACATTCGAATACCTCTTAATCTGCAATTGACCTAAAAAACCTTTCCCTTATCTGTAATTTTTCTCTTTTGACTTTTTCTTTCCTTAGATAAACTGAATGTAAAGTCAGATGTTTTGATATGGACTTTATCTTGAAAGAAGAATATTTTCATTAGGATGTGTGGATCCTAATATGCTCCGTGTTCCTGGATTCTGAGTTTTGTGACAAGATTTTCCTTCGGAGGCTGTTGGTGTCACAGCTGCGCTGAGCCCTGCCAGAGCTCTGTGGAGAGCACGACTCACCTGCTTGCTGCGGTATCGGAGCTTCCATCCGATCTGGGGAAACCTTAGAGCAGCTTTTAGTACTGAGAGGGGTTCCAGGGGAGCTGGGGAGGGACTCTGGATCAGGGGGTGCAGGGAAAGGATGAGGGGGAAGGGGTTTAAGCTGAAAGGGAGGAAATTATATGAGCTTGAACAGTTTGTGGTTAAAACCTCAAGGGGAGAGAAGGCACCTGAACACCTGCAAATGCCTGGATCCATAGGCTCTCAGCAGAATCTCTTTCTGCCTGTGACACTCACCATAAATGTGAGCTCTATGGAGCCACCAAATAGCCACCTGCCACCTCCGTCAAGAAACATTTTTCCCTTTTTGTCCCCCCTACCTACATGGGAGCTGGGGAGGGGCAGGGACTGCAGGGATAGGACAAGGAGGAAGGGTTTTCAGCTGAAAGAGGGGAGACTGAGATGAGATCTTAGGAAGAAATGTTCTGTGAGGGTGAGGAGGCCCAGGTTGCCCAGAGCAGCAGTGGCTGCCCCATCCCTGGAGGGGTTCAGGGCCAGGTTGGATGGAGCTTGGAGCCTCTGATCCACTGGGAGGATCCAGGGTTGGAACTGGATGGCTTTGGGGTCTCCTCCTCCCCGCCTGTTGCTGCAGGAGCGGCCGGTGTTCGATGCGCCGTTGACGAGCGCCTCCCCGCGGGGCCCGGGAGCCTCGGGTTCCTCCTCCTCCTTCGAGTGGTCGGGATGGAGCGCGACCGGCACAGGCTGCGGCTGCAGGAGCTGCAGAGCGGGGCCGGGAACCGGCACTGCGCCGACTGCGGGCAGCCAGGTACCGGACGGGGACAGGGGACAGGGACAGGGTACAGAGAACGGGGCAGGGGACAGGGACAAGGGACAGGGGACAAGGAACAGGGTCAGGGAACGGGGGACACAGGGCAGGGGATGGGACAGGGGACAAGGAACAGGATAGGGGACACCAGAACAGGAAGGGGACAGGAGATGGGACAGGGGACAGGAGACACAGTACAGGGGATATGGGACAGGGGAAAGGGAACAGGACGGGACATGAGACGGGACAAGGGGACACATTCGTCAGGAGACATGGGATGGACAGGGGACAGAGAATGGGGTAGGGGACATGGGACAGGGTACATGGGACGTGGGACAGGGTATGGGAGACAGGGGACACGGGATGGACAGGGGCCATGGGACAGGGAACGGGTCACAGGATGTGGAACAGGGGGCACAGGGCACAGGATGTGGGACAAGGAAGGGGACACAGGGCACGGAATGTGGGATAGGGAACGGGACACAGGATGTGGGTTTCATGGAACATGAAACATGGGATTAGTGGCACAGGACAAGGACCAGGGGGAATGGGACATGGGACAGAGGACATGGGATAGAAGATGCAGGACATAGGATACAGAACATGAGACATGGGGCATGGGATTTGTGCCATGGGGCATAGGATGTGGGATGGGGGACATGGGACACAAGACATGGGACAGGGGCTATGGGACACAGCTGTGCTCAGCCAGCAGGGCCAAGACCAGCAGGAGCCACAGGCGAGGAGAAGCCAGCATGGGGCAGGAAGCAGCCACAGTGCCTGCAGCTTCCCCAGAGTTATTTCTAGGCAGGGCACAGGGCAGGAGAGGGGAGCACAGGGTGGTTTCCCAGCTCAGGGGGAAGAGAACAGCAGGATCGGTTAGGGAGGAAGAATCAACCCTAAACCAAACACTGCCAGCTATGCCGCTAAAACACGTCCCTGAGCACCACATCTACCCAGCTTTCAAACCCTTCCAGGGAGGTGTCACCTCACCCTCACAAACCAAGCAGCCCATCGGTAGCTGCTGGCAGAAGGCGACAAGCAGCTTGTGTTTGATGTGATAAGGGAAAAGCAGAGGGTGACGTGGTGAAAGCAACAGTGAAAGGAAATGCTATTGCCAGAGCACTCCCAATGCCTCTGAGCCTTGACCCATCAAGGCCACTTCAGGGGGTGCAGCAACAGGCAGGAGCAGGAGTTCTCATGGGCAGCAGACGTGATTCCTCTCTCCCCCCAGGTGGTTGTGCTCCCTTGTGCTCTCAGTAGTGCTCGCTGTCTGCACCATCCCTCCATTGTTAATTCAGCAACAGCAGCTTTCCATGCAGAACTAATAATTAGCTGAGCTTTTACATCACCACTTGCTGCCTGCACCGTCACGTTAATTGTTAAACAAACAGTCGGTGAAAGAGCCTTCGGATGCAGGGGCTGCGTTCTTCACTGGGGAAAGCAGGCGCTCTTCCTCTGAGCCCCGGGAAGTGGCAGCCATGAACGATGGGGTGAGGTTTGATGAATGATGTGCGAGGCCTGCACGGTGCATCAGGTGAGCTTTTTTCGCCCTTGCTGGTGGCTGTACCTTTCCCCAGGCATTAATTCATTCTTTCTGTTTTTACCTAGATCCAGAATGGGCTTCTTACAAACTTGGAATATTCATTTGTTTGAATTGCTCCGGAATCCATCGCAATCTTCCAGAAATCAGCAGGGTCAAATCTCTTCAGCTGGACTTCTGGGAGAGCAACCTCATAGAGGTACAGAGGAAAAAGCAGTAACTCCCTTACTTTTCTCCACATTTAATTGCAGTCTCCTCTGCTTCTTAATTACATTGCCCACTATGGGCAGAGGAACAAAGCCACACAGAGCCAAGTTAACTTCACAGGCAACTTGAGGGGAATTTTATGATCTACTCAATCATGTTATACTGATGGGAGATTGTGTTTCTAACACCCTGCGGTCTACTTTTCTTTAATAGTACAGTAACTCCTCATTGTAGTTTAGAAGCCCAGAGGTATCTCCAGATAGCATGTTCTTTTGGTAATCAACATATCCTTCTTAAGTATTGGCTCAGCTTCTCCTCCTTCAATTGAATTCTTCATTAGCTGGAGGAGATGAAGGTACAGGGAGATCATAAATATCTTTTCTACTCATTTTCTTTTGTTCTGTTAATCAACAACCATGGTTTTGAGTTCCTTCCCACCTGGTTCAGAACTTTAAATACTGAAAAAGGCTTAGCAACCTTAAAAGCATCAACTGTAGTGCTAAAGGGAATTTATAAATGTATGTAGAGATGTGCTGAGAGTTAGGGGAGATGGAACAAAGAGTTCAGTGCTCCCTTCAATGCAAGTTTCATTTTATGTTCATGACATGGTGTTGATTTTGTCTTTGCACACCTAACTGCAATTTCTTTTCTTTTCAGTTTATGAAGAAGCATGGGAATCTCCATGCCAAAGCTAAATATGAGGCGAAAGTCCCTCCCTACTATTACATCCCTCAGTCCCATGATTGCTTGTAAGTTGGTGTATTTACTGCTGCAGAGCTTTTCAGCTATTGAACTACTGCTTCCCTCTACACGTCTCTTGTTGGCTGGTGGAAATAGAGGCAGATCAGCTTTATCCATGTTTTCCTTTTTCAGGGTTTTAAAAGAGCAGTGGATTAGAGCTAAATATGAGCGTGAGGAATTTGT
Source organism: Piaya cayana (assembly GCA_013389865.1). Lineage (NCBI taxonomy): Eukaryota > Metazoa > Chordata > Aves > Cuculiformes > Coccyzidae > Piaya > Piaya cayana. The sequence goes on along the minus strand of WAAB01019470.1, from coordinate 305,693 downwards.
TGCCACCCAAGTCTGCCAAGATCCTTGTTCTGCAGGTAAAAGAGTTGTCAGGAAAAAGGCCAACAGCACAGTGTTATGTTTGCAGCTTCAAAGATCTTTAAGGTTGCCCTGTCATATTTGAACTTCGGATGTGTAGGCCTTGCTTTGAGGCTTTGAGAAGAAACTCCTCAGAAAAGGCACTTAGACAAGTGCGAGGGTGTGTTTGCATCTTACAGTTCTCTAGTTCTTCACTGATTTTTTTTCACTTGAGGTGAAAATTTTCAGATGGAGAAGAGATTTGAAGCTCTGTGCCCCGTCCCCATTTAGATAAACAGTTCTGCCTTTGTGCTGCTTTTCTCTGACACTTGATCTTGGTCTGATCCGCAGGGAGCCGTGAAGGATTCCTCTGGAAGCGTGGGCGGGAAAGCAAATGTTTCCAGAAGAGGCGATTTCTCCTGTCAGCAAGGGAAGGGGTGATGAAGTACTACACCAAAGAAGTGAGTTCCTCAGCAAGACTTGGCTGTAGGTGGCTGGTCAACATCCATCCTTGGACTCTGCTCGTCACCAGCAAAACCAGCATGAACAGCTTTGTCTCTAGTTTTGCAGCCAGGCCAGCTTATGTTGGAGCAGCCCAGCTGTTTCCCCGTTAACATATGTGGTGTCTTAGGCTCTTTCGGATTTAGCCCTTTTTCTCATCCCTTATCTTAACCCCACAGGCTACTTTTGCTTAGTGAACAAAGGAAATGGATACTGGCAGTGGAACAAGTTCTGTTAGCAGTTGTTACCTCTTGTTTTACCAAAACAGTCTCTCATCAGCTGCTGCAGCATCATTGCCACCGTGTCTCCCTTCGGTGGGAGAGTGTAGCTAATTGTTCTTCATCTATGAAGTTGGAGATAGGTCCCATCCCCTGCGGATCAGACATCCCTCTCAAAGTGTGATCCAGCAATTGTCAGGGAAAGAGAGTCACTTGTAAGTGACTTTATGTAGCATGTATTTAAGGCTTTGTATTTCAAATATACCAAATAGTCAGATATTTTAGGATGCCTGCTTTCTCTTCAGTAGAGATGTTGTACTCATCCAGCTAATCTGTCCTCCATTACCTTTGCTTTAATACAGCCGCGTTTTTCACTTCACAGACCAAAGGTCCAAAAGCCACCATCAGCATTGAGAATCTGAATGCAATGTTCCAGACTGAGAAAATCCAACATGCTCATGGGCTGCAGATCACATACAGCACAGATGGTCAAACACGGAACCTTTTTGTCTATCACGAAAGCGGAAAGGTGAATACCACAGAGATTTTTAAATAAGCAGAAGGTTCAGTGTTTTTCAGGTGTTTGGGACAAGACACTGGCTCTTTCCGCCTTTGCAGAAGTCACAAGGAAGGAGAAAGGCGTTTTGGAGAGGCAGCACTCTTACTCCTTCTTGTTATTCTTGTCTTTGTGGTTACATCTGCTGTTTTCCCCAGGAGATCGTTGACTGGTTCAATGCTATTCGGGCCGCACGTTACTATTATCTCAGAACAACCTTCCCAACTGTCCCTGAGTCTCAGGTGAGAACTGAACAGGGCTTGAAGCAGTCTGTGCAAACACAGCATGGGGAAACATTTTCTCACTACGTCTGCCAGGGTCAGGTGCTTAAACAGCAACATATGGGGCTTGGGAATGGATTGGAGAGGTAGAAAGAGAGGCCACACTGGATAACTTGCAAAAACGTAGTAAATATTTAAGGTATAACAGTCTCCATGTGGTACTTGTAAGGTATAATCTTTCAAAAACCTTATGTTCCTTCTTATTTCAGACTTACTTTTACTGAGCAGACAAAAAAAAAAACCAAAAAACCCAGGCCCCAAAAGCCAAAACTGATGGTGATTAGCTTTGACAGAAACAGAGCAGAAAAGCTGTCTTGAATGAACCTTTTTGTGTGTGTGTTTGTGTTCTCCTAGCTTATACCCAGGATCACAAGAAATTATGTCAAAGAAGGATATATGCAGAAAACAGGACCAAAGGTAAGTGCATATGTGACTGTACACAAACAAAACTATCCCAGATGGAGAATATTTGATAATACTATGTTTACTAGGAGACTATTGTTGGATGGTTGTATGCCTCCTAGGCTGTTAAGACGTTGTATTCAAGCCTGTTGTGTTCTTTGGGATCGTGTGTTATTTTGTTTGGAAAATAAGACTGATAAGAAGCATCCTCCCTGGAGAGTAAGCAAGATGGATTGGCTGCCAGGGGACATGCAAAGTCCTGTTACGCAACACTAGATGGATGGTTGGATCTGCTGACCGCAGCTCCTGCTAGAACAGACCATCACATGCTGACTCCCCTTACTTCCCTGTTTCTTTTAAAGTCACTAGCACAGAAGTCACATCTACTTCCAGCAGCGAAACCTGATTGAGCAATTCACCGCAGTGAGGCCTATGTTTTGGTTTCATTTTTGTGAAAAAGTAGCTGGGCCACTACTCCCTGAAACAGGAGAGGGAGATTTAAGGCTCTGCGGAAGGAGGAGATGAAGGTTGGAGGTCTTCTGCCACTTCTTGCCTTGATGTCCTCTGAGAAAACCATGAGCCAAAGTCCCATTTAAAAGTTCAGTGGTGAAATGCTGATAGTGAATATGCTTGGGCTTTGGCCCAGCTCAGCATGAGTTTCCCACTACACCTTCCTGCAGGTACTTGCACAGGGAGTGCTCACAGCTACAGGCACAAAAGTGTTTTTTTTCCCCCAAGAACTAAATTCAGCTCAGACTGCAGTGAGCCCTAGAAGAGGACCCTGCAATTCAGCACGGAGCAATGAATTGCTCAGGGAAGGCTCAGATAAGTGTAGCTGATGGAATTGGAACTTTTTATGAAAGCTTCCATTTGTACTTCCCTTTGTGCAATTTGCAGTGCCAGTGACAACCCCCAAACCACAATGCTGAAATGGATTCATTATTCTCCTCGCTACAGACACTGGGCCAGGGATCATTCTCTGCAGAGCTTTCAACTGATCCGTTTGCTGCAGCTTTCTTAACCCTGGTGATGTGATCACTGGTAGAACCAAACTTCCCTGCCTGACCCTGGGGGCCATCATTGAGTTCAGATCTCTGGTGTGAACCCAGGGAGAAGGGAGCTGAGGAGCTCCACGCAGCAGTGCTCACCTATTACCAGTTACAGGGATGAATAAAACTGAACTCACATTCATTTAAACAGTCCGGGATCTGCCTTGAATAGGACAAACTCTCTGGGAGTTGTTTTTTAAAGAAATTCTACCATCTTCTTACAGCAGAAAGAGGCCTTTAGGTTGCGCTGGTTCTGCCTGGATTCTCAAGAAAGGAAGCTGATGTACTTTAAAAATCCACTGGTAAGAGGAGTGTTCTTCACTATTCTACAAGCCCCATCATGAAGCTGGGTGGGGAGGAAGGGTCTGTTCTCATCCAGCTCTTCTAGTGGCATCACAAGACTGAAACAGGCTCGGTCTCAATGCTTGTCTCCCTTGTTACTGGATCTATTTGAAGCTGAGCTGTTTGGGAGCTCTGGCCCTTACGGTGGCTGTGAGGAAGATCTAAGTCTATTAAATGTAGCTGCTACTGCTGTTTACAGCCCACTCTCTCCCAGCCCTATTGCCACTGTGCGCGTAACCTTAGGCAAGATGAGCAATGTATCAGTAACAGAGGCTTGGCCAGCCCCAGTATCCTGCTTCCTAGCTCTGCTCCAGCCATGAGAATCTCTCTTTGCTCCTTCTGAACACCCACCAACCACCTCTGTAAAGGTGGGTCCCTACCTCCTTCTTCTGAGAACACCCGTGAGTGTAAAAAACCCTCTGGTGTGTTGCCTGCTGCCTGTCACCAAATCAGTGTCCCCTTCACACAGCCCCAGTTCTCACTCCATGCCAAAGGAGAGCACAGTGCCAGCTGGAGCTGTGCTGTCCGCTGGCTAACAGCTGCCTTCTGCTTCCTTCCCTCTAGGATGCATTCGCACAGGGCCAAGTTTTTATTGGAACGATGGATGAGGGATATGAAGTACGAGCTGGGTTGCCCCAAGGAGTCCAAGTGAAGAAGTGGAAACCAGCGATCACTGTGGTCACGCCAACGAGACAGTTTGTGTTTATATGTGAGAACGACAGGGAGCAGAACGAGTGGATAGACGCCTTGAACGGAGTCATTGCCCAGCCTCTGAGTGGCTAAGACTGGTGCTGAGCACTCCTTGGGCTCTGCTCAGCAGGGCTCTGCAGCCTCTTTCTGTCGGCAAGGATGGTGCTCAAGGTCCTGCGGGGACTCCAGTACAAAGGGCTCCTTCCTTCAGCAGCCACAGGCACAGGAAGGGTGGAAACAGAGAAATGAGTAAAAAAATGAAGTGCAGATATTCCGAAGTTATCTGTGCCCCTGCAGGACTTTGATTACAATGCCTTTTCTCTCCCTCCCCTTCTCCGTTTTTGAGCAGAGGAGGATTTCCCAGACTGAAGTAGGGATGAATCATCCACTGTTGTCTCATGAGAAAAAGAACACAACCAGTGGAGAAAGTCTGACCCCAGAGGACCTGGAATGCATTTCCTTGAGGACTCCTGCAGGTGCTGTTGTATCAGATCCTCCTTTTCTTGCCTTTGTCTGATGTCAGAAGGACCCGTGCATGTCCTGAAGGATGAACTCAACAGTCTAGCCAGTGGCAGTGTCTGCCAGTGAATGGGGTCGCCTGTTATGTGAGTACAGAGGGACAGTGACCAAGAGGCACAGATGCCATCCCCTGTCCGAGTGTCCTGTTGGATAGATCGGAGTTACCAGTTCATGCTGGAGTCACTCAGTGTCCTTCTTGGGGAGGAGCAGGGCCAGGCAGCTGCACTCTACCCAGCTGCAGCTCCTGTCCAGACAAGGAACATGGTTGGGTGCAGCTTTTTTTGCAGGGTTTTGTCCCTTTTTCAGTGTTAGATTTCTGGCACAGTAAAAAAAAAAAAGTCAGGTTTGAATTGTGGAGGTGGACTGAGTGTTTTCTTGCTTTCAGACCAAGTCTGACATTTGGTTCCACTGAGCAGCCAGTCATTCAGATATTAAATTCTCCTTCTCAGGTAGCCTTAGTGCTTAGTTTGCAAATCAAAAGGAAGTCTTGCAGACTAAGTTTCTGGTAAGGCTCACAACTGCCAGCCAGTCCAAGATACCCAGAATAGTTCTCTTCTGCAGACATGAGGAAGTGCCAATATTTGCAGAGATTAGTGAGATTAACTTTATTTTTGTCCCCCCACAGTAGTGCAGAAGAATTGTTTGAATGTTTAGCGTCATCCTGCCTGTCTCAGCTGGCCCATCACCATCCAGCTCTGAACAATCTGCAGCAGTTTTTCTTGCTGATGTGCTCCCAGAAACTCGCCTGTGTTCCCTCTCTCCCCACATAACCTGGTTCGCTCTAGCTCACAGGCTCGTTCAGCAAATCTTTTCATCAACCTCATCCTGCAACCTTTGTAACTGATAGCAGAGCACCTTTTGACTTGTACGAGGAACAGTGTCAGTTGTGGTTTGGTTTGGCAGATGCTAATAGTTATTTTGAGAGGAGGTGAGTAACCCAGGCTAACCTCAGAAGAGTTCAGTCCATCCTGTAGCCTAAACTTCACCCTGATGGGCTGTGCTGCATTCCTCACTCCCCTGGGTGGGTCAGCAGCACAGCCCTGTCAGCAGCTCAGCTGTGACTTGCTACAGAACTAGGAAATTCCCTCTGAAAATGAAACCATAGAACCATATGAAGGGATCTTGGGGGCCTTCTCCTCCAACTGTTTTAGGTGATCTATAGTTCAAATGAGATGGCTCAGCACCTTGTGAAGCTGAACCTTTAAAGTGTCCGGTGCAGAGGAATAAACTGCTACCCTGGGGAGTTTATTGCAGTGTTTAACTTCTAAAATTGTGCAGACAGCAATGGGTTTTTTTTGAGAGCCACCAGGATTCAAGGCCAGGACAGGGTTCATTACTACAGTAGATCTGAGTCAGAGAATCATTTGATTGGACAAGATCTTTGAGACTATCAAGCCCCTGCTGCCCGCAGCTCTTCAGCTGTACCCACAGCTTCTGCTAAGGCTGCACTGAATGGCTCTGTGGGGTAAGACTCTGCAGGGAGCACTTTGAGCTCCAGCACCTGCGCCCCAACGTGAGCCTGATCCTGCAGGAGGCAGTGAAGAAGGCTGGGAGTGCAATGCAGAACTAGATTTGTTCCAAGGACGCTGGTGAGCTGGAGTGAAGTGCGGACTGCGTGGCTTAAATCCAGTCTTGAGTCAAATCTAAGATGAAGGTACTACCCTGCACTATTTTTTATTTTCCAGGATACATATATACACATCTGTGTGCAAGCTAAAGAACTCTAAGAGTTCTCAAGCTTTCTTGGGGGAAAATATGTCAAGGGCTCTCAAAAGAGGCAGTTAAAGCTCTTTAAATTCTGCGGAGCCCATTTTGATGTTGAAAATACAATGTCAATGATACAAAGTAGCTAGCAGGAATTTGGAGAGGGGCTCGCTGGGTGTGATGGTGCCAGGAGGCAGAAGGAGACTTCCAGGGCCAAGGCACAGGGGCCTGTGCTGGAATTCACCTCGTGTGACCATGTGCTTATATCTGATCCAGGGTCCTGTTAGAGGCAATAAAGAGGAATGGTTACTTTTAGAGCATGAGTCATCTGGCCTACTTAAGACACCTACCTGCACATGACATTAGTCAAGCCTTCAAAATGCCTGTTTGTTTCCACAGACTATAAAGGCAGGATGAGAGAACAAGCCTGGATGGAGATTTCCACCATTTCTAAGTTTAGGCAAATGCAGCTTAGACTTTTGCAGGTATTTTTTTGCTAGATCTCATACTAACGCATTTTAAAACTTTCAGGTTGGGTTCTATGAAAAGAAGAAAGTTTGAAAAGAGAAAGTTTGTGTATACATACATATACTTATGGAAACTGTAATATATATATAAAAAAAAGGAAAATTGGTCCCACACAGTTTTCTTGGAGGAAATAATGTAATGCATATTTTATTAAGAATACACTATCTTTTCATATTTTCTGTAAGGTTTCCGCTTGTTCCTCTCAGCTAACTGTCCTATAAAGATAAAAAGAATAAGATTTTGGAGAGATCACTGCTATTTTTCCACTCTGGATGAAGGAACGGCTGAGAGAGCTGGAGGTGTTTAGCCTGGGGAAGAGGAGGCTGAGGGGAGACCTCATTGCTCTCTCCAGCAAAGGAGGTTGTGGAGAGGAGGGAGCTGGGCTCTTCTCCCAAGTGACAGGGGACAGGGCGAGAGGGAATGGCCTCAAGCTCTGCCAGGGGAAGTTTAGACTGATAATCAGGAATAAAAAGTTTCAGGGAAAGGGTCATTGGGCACTGTCAGAGGCTGCCCAGGGAGGTGGTTGAGTCACCTTCCCTGGAGGGGTTTAAGGATGAGGTGCTGAGGGACATGGGTTACTGTTTGATAGGAATGGTTGGACTCGATGATCCGGTGGGTCTTTTCCAACCTGGTGACTCTATGAATCTATGAAGCGCAGAACCCAGCCCTGAGCCTCGCTCACCCCCATGCAGTCAGCTTCAGCCGCTAATTAGCGAGGGCTCATTGCTGGCTGTGCCCTCACGCAGATCTCCCCCTCCAGGGGGCGCCCCCTCCACCCAACCTTCTCTTCCTGCGCTGCTTTTCCCGCCACCCGCCGGGGGGCGCTGGCGCGCGGGGGTGCGCAGGCGCGCGGCGGCGCGTGTCCCTCGCGAGGCGCCGTAGCCGGGTTGGCGGCGGCGGGCCCCGATGCGGGGCGGCGGGCGCTGGGGCCATGAAGAAGGACGTGAGGATCCTCCTGGTGGGAGAACGTGAGTGCGGGGTCACGGGGGCCGGTTACCGCCGTGCCACCCGCTGTCAGAGCGCCCCGCGACCCGTTACGGCGGCGGGAGGAGCGGGCGGGATGGGTTCGGGTCGAGCTGAGGTGGAATCGGGCTTGTTCTCTGTGGATTCTGAGGGCTGGGAGGAAGGGCCCCCTGGCAGCGTGTTTTCTTTCAAGCAGCGCTTTCCCACACACCGCTGATTCTTGCTGGTAACGCTTTGCGTTCGTATGATCTATGTTTTCTGGAATCCCCTCTGTTTGTAGCCTCTGTCTCAGGCAGGGCTGGAGCCAGAGCTCCTCATTCTTCTCCCTAGTGACAGGACAAGGGGGAATGGCCTCAAGCTGCGCCTGGAGAGCTTCAGATTGGATACTAGGAAGAAATATTTCAGTGAAAGGGACATCAGGCACTGGAACTACTGCCCAGGGAGGGGGCTGAGTCACCATCCCTAGAGGTGTTTAAAAGATGGGTAGATGAGGCACTTAAGGATGTGGTTTAGTGGCGGAGAGGTAGGGTTGGACTCCATCATCTAAGAGGTCTTTTCCAACCTTGTGATTCTGTGAAATCAGCAAGGGGTTTGACTGTTGTGAAGTTCATAATAACGTTAAAATTCGCCCTTGGAAAGGAATAGAACAGGCTTAAGGTTTCTGGGAAAATTTGCACACATGCAGGTGGGAAATATTTTCTGTCCCAGCTCTTGTCTCACTGCACATAATTGATGGAGATCGCTCCCTCCTGTTGCCCAGGCCTGATAAAGGATGCTCGCCTTCTAAAACTCCAAAATGAGTCTTAAACAGTTTGTCAGTATTTTCAGTTATAAGGAGGGCAGCCTGGGATCCCCAGCAGGTGCTCACCTTTGCTTCCTTTGCAAGGAACCGTTGATGTATGAGGCTTAGGGCTTCTGGGACCCCCCTGGGGAGAGAGCAGGATGGAGAGTGCCTGCCCTCCTCCTCTTTAAACTTTCTTTGTGTGTGTGGAAACCAAATGTAAGTCTCTCTTCTTGACTGAGTTTGGAAATCAGATGCGCTCCAGGCGGTTCTCAGTCAGGGCTGTGGACTTGTGGCGAGGACAGAGCCAGGGAGCCAAATCCCGGCTGCTGCTGCCAGCTCGCTGTGTGACCTTGAGTGAACAGCACGTACCTGTAGGCACGGCAGAGTTACCGTGGGTCCGTGCCTTTCCGCTCGTTCTTTAAGTGCTGTCCCTAAAGCGATGTCCTTCCCTTCACACTGAGGTACCCAAAAGAGTGGCGAGGCTTCAAAGACACAGCTTCATAGCCATGTAAATAGCAGCCAGGAGGTCCTGTTAGTTCATAAAGTGCGCTTAAGGTCCTCACAGGAAAAGAATACAGAGTAATTACCAAGGGTTATTAGTAAAATTACTTAATTATACTAAGAATGTGGCACTGCTGACAAAACTTCCTTGAGAACTGAGTGCGTCGTGTATATTTATGACACAGTTTATGTAGTTGTTCTGTAGCGCAGGTTGGCTCTGTCTGTACTTCCTAGAAGGATCCTCCGACTTGTTCTGAGAGGAATCTTCAGGAACGTGGAACTGTACAGAAAGAGTTAACTTGTTAGGCTTGTATTTGGCTAGTTTTACATGACTATTTAGAAATGTATTTACACATTTCAATACAGAGTTGCACTCTTCTTCAGAATTTATGCTGAATTTATCTTCCTTTCTTTGGCAACTGTGTGTTTGGAGCTGGCTCTGCGCGGTGGCTTCAGGACAGGTGTAACAGGTGCTTTGATTTGGCAATAAGTTCACAGCGTGCACAACTGGAAATTTCAGAGATACAGGTAGCAACATGCAGTACATGGCACACACCAGAGATTCCAAGCGTTGTTTTGTTGTGTTGGAATCGTAACAAAGGGAAAAATTTGTTTCACAAATTGGTAAAACTTGTCAGCTGCAGTGTCACTGCAGTTTTGTGTGTGTTTGTTTGCTATATATTGGTATTTATTAGGTGATAATAGCAGCTGTCAGGTTCAGGCTCCAAAATATCATCGTGTGAAGATCTTTTGTTATAAATCTGTTCCAAAACACAGCTTCTTGCTTCTGCAGTGGTCCACATATGAGGCTTAAGGTTGTTTTAGTCCAAATATCCAGGGGGGCAAGCATCAGTTTTTAATAGCCAGTAATTTTCAGAATATGTTCAGCATATTTTGTGCAGTGTGACCTAAAAGGCTTCTATTGGAGGAGAAAGATGAGTTAATTATCACAAAGTACTGTGCTGTTTTCTTCCTCCTAGTCAGCCAGCATTGGTCAGGCTGTTTTTCACAAGACTATAAACGGAATTGGAAAGACAAACGGTTGACCCAGATTCAAATAAAATAAACCAAATCTCTGTACCTGGATCTATGGATTTTCATTAAAATCGACTCTAGAACACTTGGCAGTGTATCAGAAGCCTATAAATACTGATCGTCTTTACTAACTGGCAGTCCATAATCTTCTATTTTCAGGCATACAACATTAATGACACAAGTTTCTATATCTTAAAGCTGGTGTGTTTTGTTACCATTTCAAATTAAAGCTGACATGGCCAGATGAAAAATATGCAGCACCATTTCCAGTAATTAAATAATAACTTCACTTGCCTGACAGGAAATTTCTTACCTGTGGAAATGGGAGAGCTCTTAAAGTTCTTTTCTGTCAGGATGAAACTTCAGGCATAGCTTATGCAGGACAACCTGCAGGGTGAATCACAGTGTTGTCTCGTACAAGTATCTCTGATGAAAACACAACCATGTTGCTGTTAAGAAACCTGCGTCTTGCTGCTCTCGGCTGATACCGCTGACGGAAAATTTACAGCTGTTCTCCCTAAGGAAAACAAAAGTCTTCCTCCCAGGAAGGATTCTTTGCCTTCCATAATTTTGTAATAACTGCTCTTTATCTTACTGTGATGAAGAAAAGGTTTTATTTCTGGATGTCAGAAGGCCCCTTGTTACTAGACTAAAAATAGACGTCGATAAGTTGAATGCACTTTGACTCGATCATCAGTTCAGTAACACCGTTTTCTGCACAGAACAAGCAGTCTTAAATTTAATCTCTTCTTCTTCCTCCCATATTCAGAATTATATACACAAATAGACAAGTGTAAGTGCAGGGATACCAACAGAGCACCTAATTCTGTTGGTGACACTCTGTAGTGTTTCATTAGGGACAGTGACGGAGGCTCTGGCTGATAGCAAGCGACGTCTTGGTTGGCAAAACATGTGAGCTAGCAAGGATGCGTATGTCCGGGAGGAAATAGCTTTTTGCTTGAACTGAGGGCTGTCAGAATTCCAGCTAGCCTTTGAATCTGAACATTCTGTATTTTAAGAAACGTCTCAAACCCAAATAAAGCAGTAATAGCCTCTTAGGGCTTTCGAAGGAACAGGAAGTTCACAGATGAAAGTTTTTAGAGAGAGGAGGATCCTGAGAACAGTTACCAAGATTCTCAAACACAGTCAGTCAGACTGTGATATCAGAAGTCTGAGGTTTGCAGGTAAACAGAGTCATTTGATTGAATACAGTTGATATTGAAGCAGAGTTATTGGATTAAGAAAACTATGACTTTAGACTGGTTAGTAGTTTGGGGTTTTTTCCACTTTTTGTGGGGGAGAGCTGATTTGCATCAAGGAGATGGGGCTGCTGCACTTTCTACATATTCAAACTAGTTTGTGGGGACTGCCCTTTGATGCTAGAGCCACATCTCCTTGTCCTACTCTTGTCCTTGGTAGGTTTGGACTGAAGCACAATCATTTTATTGAGAATACTACGACACAGAAATTCCCAAATTCCTTTCTGTGTGCTTTATTTTATAAATTCAATTCTTCTTTGTTTTGAATCTTTGTTTGTTTGCTTGACTGTTCTATATTGAGGTTCAAACCTGCTAATTCTTCTGTGTAAGACAGCAGGATTTTATTCCCTTCTGGATGAAATGCAGAAGTGTGAAATGGAACCTAAGGTTTTACAATAAAAGGATTAGGAGAGAATTGCTGTCATCCATATTTAGTATGTTTAAACGACAGATAAGAAGCCTTTAACGCATTTCAGTTGGGAAATGTCTTTAAAATAATTTGCATTTTAAGATGCGATGCAACTATTGAGTGTAACAAAACTGAATTATCTAATCTGTTTTTAATGCTTTTGCAGCCAGAGTTGGGAAGACATCGCTAATTATGTCCCTTGTCAGTGAAGAATTTCCGGAAGAGGTAGAGCATCCTTACTTGTTTTCTATGGGTTTTTTCGATCCTGTTGTATAACTTTTTCAAAGAGTAAGCTTATTGGCTCCGCTTTAAAATTATGTTTCCTATATAGAAAAAAAAACCAGATTAAAACGGCAGTGATCCCTTCTGGAAGGGTGATGTCGGTTAGTTTAAATATACCTCTGCGTAGATTAGGAATTTAAATTTTACTTAAGTTCCTTTCTTGTTTTTCACATGGTTAATTTGAACCATTTTGATACCTGAGGAGTGTTAGGTTTTTCTGGAGTGCTGTGTTTAAAAAGCAAGTAGACTGAAACAGGAAGAAGGAATTTAAAAAGTCACGTTGTATAGCTTGCACTTAGCTGCTTGTTGTAACTGAGTTACAAAGTTCTGGTTTTAAAGAATGTTTCCCTGATTCTTTCAGTTTAAAAAAATGAAAACTCTTACCGCTTTCCTCCATGATGAAAGTAAAGTTACTTCTACGCTTTATTCTGTTTAAAAAGCAGCACATAGTTCTCTTTATAACATGAGAAGAACTGCAGCTACTGCAAACAGTTAAGCTTTTTACATATACACATGAATGTTTATTTCTTCTCATCACAAGTCTTAAAATAGACATCATGTGTTGCTTTTTGAGTCTAAGTTGCACTGTCTTTAATGCAAATCAGTGGGTTGCCACAGTTCATGAGTCAAGACTGGATTGTTAACATAATTTAATTTAGTTCCCAGCCTTGCAGGCAAAGAGGAGCTCCAGTTTCTGTTTGTTCTTAAACTGCTTAGGGACCCCTTCCTTTGACAGGCTGGTTGTGATGTGTTTAATGAATTGTAGGCCTCTGTTCGCTGCTGTATAATCTAGAATCCTTCTCTGAATTTGTGTTGAGGGAAAAAGCTGCGTTTGTAGCACAAAATCTGCCTGATACAGAGTAGAACAGGTAGAACTTCTCAAAAAATACTGCATCCATGTCAACCGAAGAAAGAGATGTGCAATTCCTGCAGGTCAGTCATGCAGATCAGAGCTGTATGAGTGTGTAGCAGACGTTTCAGACTATGAAACAGTGTTTTGTATACTGGGTGTTATCAGTAATAGTTCCTGATGAAGGTGTAGTTAGAGCCTGAGCCTTATGAAGAGCTGTTCTGGTGACTGGCTTTTCTTCTTTCCTTTTTTTTATTAAAAGAAAACAAAAATATCATCAAAGTTCAGCGTCAGTCGGTAAAAGGCAACAGATAACTGTGCGGGAAGTTTTCATTAAAATTAGGTTTAAGTTGATTCTTCCTGAATATGGAGTAATATTCTTGCAAAGCCTGCAGGGAGTGCCTGATTCAGTAAGTGAACTAGTAACGAATGAGAAGGTAGCAGAGACTTTGACTGCTAATAAGCTGTTCTATTTAAAGCTGACCAATTGGCAGAAGTATTATAGGATATGACTTTTTGTGATGGTCTGGGTTTTATGGATTATCTATAAAAGCTTTTTCTTTCTGTTTCGTTACAACCGAAGGTTCCACCACGAGCTGAGGAAATCACCATTCCGGCTGATGTCACCCCAGAAAGGGTGCCAACCCACATAGTGGATTATTCAGGTAAGGACCACACGATAGTGTTGCTGTTTGATAGGTTTGGTATGAAATAGTTTATCTAACTCAGTAGCCTCTTTAACAGTCGTACTGGTACGGGATCAGCGCTGCATGCAGGGAAAGACTATTTACTAGGGGGTAAAACTAAATCAGATACGATGGCTGGTGCTACTAATTCAAAGCTGAGCGTTAACTGGTGTTGGTACTTCCATGAAAGACACTCATAGCAATATTCCAGTTAATTTAATATTCCTTGTGTGATGGACGTATTTACCCTGTATGCAGCAGACTGTCTCTGCCTTGGAGTTAATGGCTCAGTGTCACTATTGTTACAGCAGATGCACTCTTTAATGTGTTTAATAAAAAGATATTTAAATAACAGGAGCTTTACAACACTGTCTTATGAGCTTTGTGAAATACCCTGGGTCAGGTTTTTGAGATTATTTCACAAAAGTGTGTGGTATTAATGGGTGGCTTCTTTTGAACACAGAAGCAGAGCAAAGCGATGAGCAGCTTTACCAGGAAATATCACAGGTACGTCAGTTCTGGTGTTTACTAGAAACTTTCCTTTTAAGTTCTCTGCGTTAGAAGGGCTTCACTGTGAAATGAAGAAAAGCTTCAGCTTTGTCCTTCCGAGTTGAAGGACAGAATCAAAATATCTTTTAATCGTTACGTCTAGGGGCTGACAGTTTTGATAAGAAATAGTCCTACCCTGGAAAGATCCATTTTACCTCTTTCTGTTATGTTGTGCTATTGCATCTACGAATAGCATGGGGTTCTTGGTAATTTTATAATTCCTTCTGTTTCCTCCTCTCGGTTCTTTCTGAGCACCTTTGCACATGTTCTGTACAGTCTGTCACGATGTTGTGTTCCATTCCTGGCATTCTGTTTGGCACTCGAGTGGAGGCTGCGCATGATGAGTCTTCAGTTTAGATTTCCTGGTAGCGCAGGCCTCTCTGCAGGCATAAGCTGTGAATGTCACTGCAGGCCGGGCTTTTTGGCATTTGTAAACATATAAATTCATAGAATCATAGAATCACCAGGTTGGAAGAGACCCACCGGATCATCGAGTCCAATCATTCCTACCAGCCTCTAAACCATGCCCCTCAGTACCTCATCCACCCGCACCTTAAACTGTTTTTCAGACTACAAATAGTTTAAACAAGCCAGGGACGTGAGTTTTGACTGCTGATGGAGCTGTTCTCACTCTCATGTTGTTACGTATGGTTCTTAATTGTCTGTGTTGCTCTAGAGACTCTAATCAATGCAGTTCCATGCCTTTCTTTTCACTCTAGGCAAATGTGATTTGCATAGTGTATGCTGTTAACAACAAGAATTCTATCGATAAGGTATGTTAATGCATTTTATTCAGTTGTTTGAGATGCAACTCGAGTGCTCTTAGTTGGCTGACAATCTGAAAGCTGTATTAGACACTTAAAATGTGTAACATAGGGTTTGAGATCAAGTTATTAAAAGAATGTAGAGATGTATCGTTGCTCAGCATCTGAGTTTTCAATCATCTCTGTTATCTGAGATTAATTTCATTAATCAGCTCTATTTGTTTCCCTTGTGGGTAAATTTGTGCCTTCTTGGGGAAGGAGCAGTAGCAGTTGTAATCGAATATGTGCACAGTTCAGTCATGTTAGAGTTGATAATGTATTTTTCATGTTTCTAACCCTGCTTTAGGTAACAAGTCGATGGATTCCTCTCATCAACGAAAGGACAGACAAAGATAGCAGGTGCATAAATAAAGATGAGAAGCGGGAATTAGGCTGCATGTCACTGGGTATTGATGGACAGCATTGAGGATGTTAATTGTTTAAGAAAATCAAATTTTAAGTTTAAAATTTATATAAGAGGTTCAAGCAATGAGAGATTTAAGCTATGTGGGTCTGTTACATATGCCAGCAGTGCTACTTGTGTTGAATTTCATGGGCAGGTGTGTTTATATTTGTTGGAGTTTTGGCTCCATGATCTGTGTACAAGTTCTACTGATGCTAGCTTTGTAAAAAAAAATTATGATTAGTTACTTTTGTGTTTAACTGTGTGGGGTTTGTAATATCAAGGAGAAGTACACTTATTTCTAAGTGTATCTGAAAATTATTTACTTAAAACTGCTTTCGTTTAGTTTTGCCTATTGGCTGGCAGTGATACTTAATTACATGATGAAAATAATATCTTGGCCTCTGGTGGGAGGTAGGATGCTAAATTAAGATAGGTCTGGTTTTTGATCCCTCTGTCTTTAAAGCTCTTAACCTTCTCTTGTTTTCAGGCTGCCTCTTATATTAGTTGGAAACAAGTCTGACCTAGTGGAATACAGCAGTATGGAAACTATCCTTCCCATTATGAATCAATATACAGAGATAGAAACCTGTGTAGAGGTATGCGAGGCTTTCTGAAGTTAGAACGAGTAACAAAAAATACAGTCTTGCCAAGCCTGTATGGCAACTTTTTAATAGAAAAGGCGATTTATTTTTTTTCTTTTGTTCGAAGTAGAATATTCAAATAAAAGTCATTATCCTGGTGAGTTTATATGTGTAATGAAGTGTTACTCTGATCCTTCTAATATTTAGAGCTTCCTCACATCTTTGCCTTTAGCACGTGTTTTAAATTTAATATTAAACAAGGCAGGTATCTGCAAATTATTAAAAATGGGATCAAGATATGTGGATATGCCTGTCTTTAATTTATTTTTTTCAAAGCAGATACAACTTTTTGATTTCTCTGTTACTGGTACAACAGCAAATTGTAGTGAGACCTCCTTTATTAATTAGTGAACAGAGGCAGGAGCAAGATGTCTTGTCTTTTATTTTTTCCAAAACAGCACTGTACCCACAAGAGGGTGCTAGATCTTAAAAAGTGTGATGCTTGCTTGAATTTCAGAAGTACCAGATAGTCAAGAGAAACCAACTAATCGATGTAAGGATTTCTCTTTCAGTGTTCAGCCAAAAACCTGAAGAATATATCTGAGCTGTTTTACTACGCGCAGAAAGCTGTTCTACATCCTACAGGTCCTCTTTATTGCCCAGAGGAGAAAGAGGTATTTATACATAACTTGTCAGAATAAATGATATATGGGGAATTAATCACTTTCTTGTTCTTTGCTTTTCAGTGGAATTTGCGTTTCTCAGTGTGTTCTGTTACCACCATCATATTTGGTTGGTTTGTGCTGTGTGAATCTGATCTCTTTCCTCTTCGTTCAGAGCAATGAAGACAGTTTTTTGTTGCCCCTGTGAACTGAGTAAAATGAGATGCTTTAGTAATGGCTCCAAGCCAGATGTAATGGGAACAGAATCATGTGTTCAATTCAGTTCTCCTTTAGATATACGTTTCACAGTAACTCCATTTATTTCAGACTCTAGACTTGGGCTAATTTAAGTAAAAAGAACATTTCTGAGCATCTTGTGAGACTTTGGCGACAGGGATAAGAAAGAACCGTGGTGTGGCTGGTTTTTAAGTATCACAGGCAACTGAACAAATTATCAAGGTGTATGATTTCTTAAAAAACTTTAATTTCATGGGCAAATACAAATAAAATCTCTAGAAGTAACCCCTGTGTAGCATTGGGCAGTAGGAAAATTGCTTCAATAGTAAATACTTGTTAAGTAGAGAACCAGCAAATAACCCTGTTTTGATTTCTTCCATCAGAATCATCTTTATGAGTTAGTAATGTTATAAAATTGTTGTGCTGGAATCTTTTTGGTTTTCCAAACCCAATCTCTATGCAATCTGTGTGACCTCTATGAAGAGAAGAGTCCATCATCACTGTAGTTGTTGGGAGAGAATTACCAGTGTCTGTTTTCCTTCACTCGGAAGGTATCCTAGCAGTTCTTTTGTCATAGAGATAGTCCGTATGATCAGTGCTTTGCCTGGTAGATGAATGGGCCCTGTGAAGGTTTTCACTGTTTGATGTTTGAAGCCATCTGAAGCCATAGTTGAGATGGTGAATAGAGATAGTCTGCTTGTAGAAAGAGTTGACTGTAGTTCTAGAGCTGTTTATTCTTGCAAAGCACTGGGATTACAAGGCCTTTTTTTTTTTCCCCAACCAAAAAATGTTGTGGGGAAAAAAAACAATTATGCAGTTGTTTTTTAAAGCTCTCTGTAGCAATAAGAATGAATAGAGAGATCTAACCTCTTTTTTTAAATTTTAAAAAACAAAGTAGTGCCACCTCCAGCCTCTGTAGAGCTTGAGACTCTTCTAGTAATTGAATAGAAAAATATTAAATGTGGAATAATTGCTTGAAATGTATAGACACAAATTTGTTAGATTTTGTGCTGCTTCTTATTTTTGTGAGTGTGTGTATGAATATGTAAAATGAAGGGTAGCATTTGTTTTAATGTGCTTGAGCTGCCTGATGTAAGTCAGTGTAATCTTTATGCTCAAGCCTAGAAAGGTACTGAATTTCCTTTTATTCCTTAGATGAAACCTGCCTGTATTAAAGCACTTACCCGCATTTTTAGGATTTCTGATCAGGATAATGATGGTACTCTCAATGATGCAGAGCTCAACTTCTTTCAGGTAATTTACTTGCTTATCTTTCGCCGTGCTTGATGGCTGAGCTGTGTAATTCCATAAGAACTAGTGACTGTTTTTGAAGGAATAGTGGGAAGGTGAATTGTAAGGGAATCAGGTCTAAATATCAAGTAGCACAAGAGTGGAACGGCATTAATTTTACTTCTAAGCCATGTTCAAGTTCCAGTTCAAGAGCAAAATTAAAAAAAAAACCCCACCCAACTATTAAATATACAAGTCCATTCAATGCTTGTACTTAAAATAAAATAAAGGTTGTGGTCCTAATGAGCTCTTTTTGGGTTTTGTTAGAGAATTTGTTTTAATACACCACTAGCACCTCAAGCTTTGGAAGATGTGAAGAATGTAGTCAGGAAAAACCTAAGTGATGGAGTTGCAGATAATGGATTAACATTAAAAGGTAAGCTTTATTTAACTTATAAAGATTTGTTTTCATGCAGTCAATGATCATCCTTATGTAAAAGTCTTTTGAAATATGAACCCGATTCTTTTAGACTGTAAAAGCTGGGTGTAGAGACAGTACGATATCGAAGGGTGATTAAACTGAGAAATAACAGTGTGAATAAAAGGAGGTCTTTGTTACTTCTCCTTACAGAGCTTGGAATTCAGATAAATATAGTGGTTCAAAAGAGATTATCACCCAGATAAATCTGTGTCATGTCTCTAGGCTCACTGGCTGCAACACTTGTCAGCAAGGTGTGGTCTCTGTTAGCAGCTCTGCTGTACAGATTGGGTCAGAGCATATGGTGAATGGCAAAGGAGAGAAAACGTTTTCTTTCTGAGTCTCAATGTGACTGCTTTGCTTGTGGAGCTTATCTATGTAATAGCACTCCTGAGAAATTGTTAAGAGTGGGAATCTTAAGGCACAGCCTTACTAAGCAGTGAAATCTCAGTGTTCATTGAGCCCTAGAAAGTGCTAAAGAAAAATCCTACCCAGCTACTTTGATAGAGGAAAACTAAAGGCAGACCATTCTCCAGGTTTCCAAATCTTGCTGTTTTAAATGGCTGAAGATATTGTTGTCTTTGCTTTCATACAGCTAAGTTACTCTCAAATTCTGGTACTGAAAGAAGCAGACAAACCAGAAAGCCTAGTGGGTTGTTTTAAGGAAGCAGTTCCTTAGAGAGCACTTTTACAAGCAGCATGATTTCTGAGTCTTCAGGGCTGGGTAGATAATGCTGTCTTGTCACCCAGGAGTATTAAAATCAGAATGTGTATTTCTGGCTTTTTTGTTTTCACTCTGATAGTGATTCTCTTAAAGATACTTGGAGCATTTCAAGCATGCCAGGGCCTTAAGATTTCATCATTTGATTTTTAGGTTTTCTTTTTCTACACACACTTTTCATCCAGCGAGGAAGGCATGAAACAACTTGGACTGTTCTACGTCGCTTTGGATATGACGATGACTTGGAGCTTACGCCAGAGTACTTGTTTCCACCGTAGGTATCACTTATTTTGTCTTTCTTTAACTTAAATGTGTTTAGTTTGAGTTTTAATATGCTGTATTTCATAACCACAGTTAACGCTTCTTTTATTTGTATTTGTTTTCAATAAACAGGCTAAAAATTCCTCCAGACTGCACAACAGAATTAAATCATCACGCATACTTGTTTCTTCAAAGTATTTTTGATAAACATGATTTGGTAAGCTTTTAATTTGACTGTGTATCCCTGCACTTAAGAGTCTTAGTTTGCTAACAGTTTTTTTGAGCTAAAGCAGTGTTTTTGACAAAATGTCACTTCATTCAGAAGCCGTGTCTGGCTTAAGCTATGCAGTCAAGATGAGGCTGATGGGTTTGTGTTTCTATTTACAAGCAGAATTGACAGTTATAGTTGTACTACCAGCTTTTTTTAGCTAGCTCATATATTTAGGCTTATTGAAAAAAAAGAACAGTCATTAAAAAGAAATCAACTCAGTTTCTTACAGCAAGTTTCTTGAATCTTGCAAGCATACAGCAAGAAAATAACAGTTTAGAATAGCCATGAACCTAGTGATTTGTGTCTGATATTGTGTGCTTGTTTTCAGGATAGGGATTGTGCTTTGTCTACCGAGGAACTGAAAGATTTGTTCAAAGTCTTCCCGTACATGCCATGGGGGCCTGATGTTAACAACACCGTTTGTACAAACGAAAGGGGCTGGATCACCTACCAGGGGTTTCTCTCTCAGTGGACGTAAGTGTGATATGTTACATTTGAGGGGTTGAGAACTTTAGGTAGTAAGATAATGTGTTTGTAGGTTCGTCGTGAAAACATAGGAGGAGGAGGAGGTGTTTAATAGCTGAAAATTCACGCCAGCAGTCAGGTCTGACCTTCAGACAGCTGGTGTTACGTGTTCCATATCTGGTCAGTATTTAGTGGTAGCTATGGAGAAGTGTCTCTTCAAATAGTGGAAATCTCTGAAAAACTAAGTATTTATTACTGTTGTTCTACTCTTCTGAGATGGTATGAATAGTGGTGTTAAGCAATGAGGTTTTTTTTACTATTGAAAATACGGAAAATGAGGAAAACATTATTTACTGAGGAAAAAGAACTATGGTGTATGTTGATAGGCCTCAGCAAGTACTGCCTTCCTAGTGTTTTGCTGACTATTAAGACTGATAAACTTGCTACCATTCGTCTTAGAGTGCTCTTGTCCTTCAGTACTACATAGTGCCAGGAATGCTTCTGTCATGTCAGCCTGGAGATAGGAGGAAAAAGTTGTTTCAGCACCATAAAGAGTTGGTTTTGCAGATGGCAGCAGTTAAGAAACTTCTTTTTATCCCCTCCACTAGACTAACCACGTACTTAGATGTACAGCGTTGCCTGGAGTACTTGGGTTATTTAGGCTACTCAATACTTGCAGAACAAGAATCTCAAGCATCGGCAATTACAGGTAATAAAAATTATGATGCAACTTTAGAATTTAAATTTAGAATTCTGCTCAGGAGTAAATTGTTTAAACAAACGGTTTGTCCCTTTTTACTCTTTCACTTTTCTCCTCAAGTCAAACCTCTGATTTAAGATTTTGGAGGGATTGTTTCATGTGTGTTTTAATGTAGGCAGGTGGTTATTTTGTGTTTTCACGCACATGCGTGCCTGTGCATCTGGTGAAAAGTATTTATGTTTTCTCCAAAGTGACAAGAAATAAAAAGATAGACCTCCAGAAAAAACAGACTCAGAGAAACGTTTTCCGATGCAATGTTGTTGGGATGAAAGGCTGTGGGAAAAGTGGAGTTCTTCAGGCTCTTCTTGGAAGAAATCTAATGGTAAGAAACTTTTTGCTTATATTCATCTTTTGAGTTAAGGTTGGACAGCAAAACGTGTTTATCTTGGAACTTTATGGATTATTGCTGAGAATTCTATGAGGGAGTATCGAATTATTGGGGTTTTCTATTAGCAGATGGACAAATGACTTTTGCATGCAGTAGTTACTTGTACATCCACGGATTATAGCTACCCATGTACTTGCAAAATAAAGCAAAGATTGCTGTACTTTTCATTCATTAATAAATGGAGTAAACCAGATGCTCAAATGTAACTGAAAGGGAAAAGTTGCTGTGTTCTAACACCAAGTTCTGCTTTTTCAGAGACAGAGGCTAATACGTGCAGAACACAAATCCTACTACGCCATTAATACGGTCTACGTATATGGACAGGAAAAATACTTGCTGGTAAGGTTGCCTCATTAATGTTTGCATAAAGCTGTTTAATCTTAAAATTCAGTGGATTATTCAGAGCCTTCTGCAAACAAATTCCTGTTTTAATTGTCTCTTCTTCATAATTGTGGATTCCAAGATATAGTTCTCTGCTCTGTGGTTTTCCTCTATAGGACAAATGCCAGTTTCTTTGGGAATCTAAGACTTTGTCTTAAAGTACATGTAACTTTTTATGCTGAGGTTGTGATTGCCTGCAGATGTGTTATTAACAGCTTACATATGTTGGCTGTATGCTGAATTCCTACTATTTTTTTTTCATTAATTCTGCCTATAGCCAGTCCATTAGCTCTAAAAATGAACCGTAAAACAATTGCATACAGCTACTGCAGTTCTTACTGCCTTGGTGGCGAGGCATGAGAACAGGTGACTCAGGGAAGTTGTGGCTGCCCCGTCCCTGTAGGTGTTTGAGGCCACGGGGGCAGAACTAGAAGATCTTTAAGGTCCCTTCCAGCCCAAACTATTCTATGATTCATAAAATTATGAGAAAAACAAAGCCGTAAGTTCCTTTAACTGCACAACGACAAAGCTTTTCTCCCTCTCTGACCATCTTTTTTTTTTTTTTTACCAGATGCATGATGTCAGTGACTCTGATTTTTTAACTGATGCTGAGACTGTATGCGATGTTGTTTGCCTGGTCTATGATGTCAGTAACCCGAAGTCCTTCGAGTACTGCGCCAGGATTTTTAAGGTTTGTATAGTTTGCATATGCACCTTAATGCTACTACAGCCAGTTCAATTCAGGCCGTTCCAGGCTGAACGTGTCCTGTTCCTTTCACTTTGTTTTCTTTCCGTTTGCAGCAGCACTTCATGGATAGCAGAATACCATGCTTAGTGGTAGCGGCAAAGTCCGACTTGCATGAAGTTAGACAGGAATATAGTATTTCTCCTGCTGAATTCTGCAAAAAACACAAAATGCCTCCACCTCAAGCCTTTACTTGCAATACTGTTGATGTGCCCAGTAAGGATATCTTTGTTAAACTGACAACCATGGCAATGTATCCGTAAGTACTTGAACTGTTCTGCTTTCCGTATTGCATGGGTCACGCACAATACCACTGCATGTCGTTGTTAGCCACAAGGATGGAACTGCCTCACTGAGATTTAGCAACAGAGAGACAGAAGTGGCTTGAGTAGGACCTTCAAATTATTTCCAACTGAGAAAGCTGGTGTATATCCAACACGTACACCAGCTATTGTAGCGAAGGTATTTGTTAAAGAAGACTCTACTTCATCCAGTTTGTGTTGCAAGTTCCAATGAATTTGGAACAACCAGTGCATTTAAGCAGGCTAATCCAAGGGAAAGTGTCAATTCTCATGGCAGGGGGTTGGAACTGCGTGATCTTTAAGGTCCCTTCCAACCCTAACCATTCCATGAATACGTAGGGTTCAGTTTGGTCCTTATTGCGGACGCATAACTCAATCTGTCAGTATTCATATCTTGATATTTTTGAGATACTTGTGAATAAATTGTACTGTCATCCTTGTTAATGGCTCAGCTTGACAGCTGATTACAAGCAGTGACACGTTAGTGAACAACAGTCCCTCCAGTGCACTGCTTGAAACTTTTTTTATTTTTGCAGTGTTTACTAGTCTGTGATTCAGTTCAATATTCTAGTAGACTGTACATCTTTAATAGCATTTCTCTATAAACACCTTTTGGGCTTCAGATATGAGCTTCTTAAGCCCACATTCCTCTTCACTACACATCTCCCTGTTGCTAAGCTCACTTTGCATCTCTTTTTTTTGGTGGGTGGAGCTTTTAATAGAGTGATAAACTACATAAATGTTACAGCTGATGGAGTCTAGTATGACAGCTGACATTTGTTTTAAATTAACTAGAACTAATGTCACTTTCACCCAAAATAGTAAGATTTTTTTTTTAAATATTTGAAACTGATTTTATTGAATTAGATTTGAAAGCTTTTGTTTTGTTTTTTGCTCTCTTGTATTTTATTTTGTGGCACTGGAATACTTGGAAACTACACTAAAGTGTAGCACTGACCAGATGTCTGTCATATGAATATCCTGCTTCTCCCTTGGTTTCCAAGCATGTGTGTTTGTTAGGGTGGGGAAAGTAGAGGTAACTGTCACTTTGTGCATTCCAAGTGGTAGAAAACGTGGCTTTACTTTCCTTTGAAAAAAAGGGGTGTTACCTATTGCTGTGCAGACATACTCCGAAGCCTTTAGATGCTTTCCTTACAAACTTAAATAAATTCAGCAAACATTTTTGTTCACGTTTGTGCTTTGCTATTAAGGTCTTTATACGGTGGTAATGCCAAAACATTCAAGATGTAGAACATCTAACCTTACAATTCTGCACAGCTGTAGTTGTACCCTTGCTTCCCCAGTGTATTTTTTTTTTTAATTCCTCTCCTTAATCATTCAAATGTACCTTTTATTCCTAAATCTTTCTTGGTTGTGGCACAGCCCTAATGTGCGCCTGATTTTATGAGCAAGATTTCAACTCCTGTCCTTCTGTGTGTTTTCGCAGCCATGCCCGGTTACGCTGTTTGTGCGCCTGCAACAGGTGTACATTTTGCATCTGTCAGAACTTCCTCAACTCAGACTTGCTGCAATCTGTAAAGAACAAACTCTTCACTGCAGTTCTTAACAGGTCCTTAACTTTATTTACTAGGTACCAGGTGTGCTTTTAAAATAAAGGGTTTTTTGAAACAAAACAGTTGGTAACCTTATATACTGGAGAGCTTTCACTCCATATCCGCAAAATAGGCAGATGCTTTAATAATTGTCATACAATTGTCAAACTTTGTTTAACTTGAAGGTACTTTTGGTCTTTTGAGCTTAGTCCAGTGATTTCTTTGACACGTTACTAATTTGGTAGTTGATTCAGGTGCTTTGTGATTGCAAAAATACTGTGGAGGAACTGGGACTGTGTTTTTAGGGAATCGGTAATGGACACGAACCAGTGTCTGCACTTCTCACTTGAGGAGTTCCAGGTTGATTTAACATTGATCAGAGGTGGTGCCTTTGGGGTGTCAGTTACAAGCTTGACTTACAGCAGCATCATAGAACGTTCCATGTTTATAATTGCTAGTTTGATATTGGGTAATTTACAGAATTTGTGTGTGTGTGTGTGTACACAAAGAGTGGACATGTACTGCAGGCAGTTTGTGACACACGTGGTTTGCTACCACCTCACACTCGGCATCGCACCCCGGAAATGGGAGTTCAAACCGAACAATTTTTGTAGTGCAATGTTTCCAGTGTTTACAGCCTTCCTGGAGGCATAAATGATAAATGTGGTTCTCAGAGGCAACTAGGGTAAATGTATTTGTTTAAAGTCCATGGTTAGAATATACTGACATGCTGCTGGTCTGTGTATGTTACTACTTTTTACTGTTTTCAGGTGTAGCTGCCCCAGATCAGTGTGTCTATCTCCTTTAAATGGAAGCTGCACACAAGTAGGAGGCTACTAATACACCCGCCTACAGTACTGAGCATCACCACTTTAATCCAGGATAAAAGTGCTAACCACAGAGGGAGAGTTCAAAGAAGGGTGCAGAACATATTGGGTTAGGAAAAGAATCTGAATGAGACTGTTCACGTGCACCTCTTCTACTTAGTTGTCTCTTGGACAAAAATTCTTTGAAACAGCAACCTCTGCGTATTGTGGCTGTAAAATTTAATTCAGCAGTCGCTACTCAAAAATCCCAGCTCTTTGCTTTTGAGGCTGAAATCTCTATAACACATCCTCACTTTTTAGAATGATTATGGGTTGCTGCATTAGTGTCATGACTTGTTTTTTTTCTTGTATGGGCCCATGGGGTTTTGAGTCCTGCGTTAGACACTGCACTTGGTTCCTCTGAAACTCTGTCATGGACTCGAGGTATTGAAATCTTTTAACGTGGAGACTTGGGATGCTGTCATTCCACACCTGGTTACTGGATAGTGTGGATTAAACATGGGGATCATCTACTGCCTAAAAAAAGTTTGTAATTCAAGGTAAAGAGAATTCCTCATAGATTTTCACTACAGAAAGGTAGAATTATTTGCTAGATTCTCTCAGTCTATAGATAGTCAGTCACCAGGGCTTTGTTGCAGGTTTCCAGCAAGCTCGTTTCATCTCACGAGCTCTCTTCCTAGTTAGTGCTTGAAGGTCATTTCCTCACGGCACGCATTGCCACAGGTCATCCAGCCTCCTGTTCTGAAGCAGCTAAACTGAAAATTTTCACATTGGACTCCTTCCTGTGTTATTTGGTGCTAAGTCATGCCTAAACACTGTTACCAACGCAAAAGATAATACCACATTTGAATATTCCCACCTTAGTAATTAAAGGAAGAGCGTTGCCTCCATGCCGCTGACAGAACTATTCACACCTGCCTTGTTTCTCTTCTGTGGACAAACCTCAGAGGTTGCCCACAGGGTTTTACGCTGTCAGAAAGGCAAGTTCAGCAGATGGGGAAGTTCAGTTTAGAGGTGGTTATCGTGCAGGAACGGGATTGTTGGTTTGAACTACCCAGGATTACACCTTATTGGCTCTTTGAGGAAGGAGGCACTGCATTAAGGCACTGTACATGCTTGTGTGAGACTTATTACTGTCTTGTAGTGGTTTTATATCTTCAATTTGTTCTTTCCTTTAGGTGTTCACTTGCATTTGTCTGGCTGGCACTTAATTTCTTTTTACTGCATCATTTTGCCTCTTTATAAAAGCCAGGTTTCTGCTTATGCCATTCTAATCCTTTCATTAACGATGAGCTTGGATTCTTGGCTTTTTTTTTTCACTCCAGAGCATCAACTTTACGTGTGGTTTTTTCTGCTTTCTTGGTTTTAAATCATTCACGTGTTGCCTCTTGCTTGTACAATAGTGGCATTTTCTGTCAGCTAAGTTCATTTAAGCTAAAATAATTCTAATGCATGAGAATTGCGTTGTTCAGTGAGGGAACCTCTCGCAGCATGTTTTTCTTCCTTCAAAATTCTACTTGCATATAAAACATGGCTGTATCAGGAATTATTTGTAAGACTTTTTTTTCCTATTGTGACTTCATTATCGTGAAATTAAAGTTAAGACAATAGTTTCATTTTTCTGTCATAATAGGAAGGTGTTAAGAATATAACCCAGGATTTATTTTTCACTACATGCAGCGTACACAGATTCTGCCACTAAATCCAATGGCAGAAATCTATCCCCAGATTAGGACAGTACAACAATACTTTCCTCGCCTATTTTCCTCCTTCTCTCAACTGTTTCATTCCCCACTCTGAGTAAAAGTTTGCAAAGCTGCATCCCCAATCTCTTTCCCAGTAGAATGTATTGAACTGGCATTTTGCTTTGCATTTAGGTTTTGTAGATAATAAGATGCAGTTGGAGCTTTTCACATTGGGTGATTAATGCATGGGGGAAAATTCTAACTGCTGGAGTTGGTTTGAATCCTAGGAAAATATGTGCCTGAAGGGAAGCTGCAGCAGCTTGCGCATGTTACATGATGTTTTTGGGATTTGGTTGTTTATATTTTATTGTTGGAACCTATTTTCTGTCAGGGCAGGCTGCTGCTGCTTGCTGGCTGCATTAAATTGCTTGTGAGTTTGGTGTGAGTCGCTGTGTGTCCAGCCTGTCAGCCTCACCAGAGTGCTTTTTACACGCTTTGGGAGTTAATAGAGGAATGGGTTTTATAGTTAAGGTTAAACATTCCCAGACTTGGGATTCTTCTGCTGCTGAGACGGGGAAGAGTCTCAGTGTTGGCCCATAGCTCAGCAATTTTCCGTGTGTGACCGTGACAGGCATGCTCAGTTAACCAACTGGGAAGTGCATGTTGCAAACTTCTTGTGAGTTGTTAAAGTCTCTTAAAAGCCAGACTGCACAGATTTCAGAGATCTTATTCAAAAAGTAACAAGTTACTTGATTCACTGTTAAGGGTAGGTTGAATAAAAATCTGTCTTTTTTTTCCAAAATGTGCATTAAAATTCAAATTTTACATCAAAGGCAAAAATTTTAGACTTTCTTATATATGGATCTAATTGTATTATTAAATACACACACTAATCTATTTGGGAAGTTTGAAAGCTAGTTATTATTACTAAAAATTAAGAGTTTTAAACACAGCTCCATTTATGGAGTCTTAACTACTCCTGTGTGTGTGCACATCCATGTCAGTTTTACCCTTGGACAGGAGAATTTGTCTAATTCAGTTACTCTTTTACTAGCATTGAGAGAATTGTGATAAGAAAATGTATGAGAAAAGTATGTACTGAGAAAAGTTTTTCTGCTTGATAGCAGCCTTCATGTCAAAGAACCTGTGCTGGAAACAAACGTTGATCCTTTTTTATTATTTCAGAGAGGTTTTGTTGTTTTATCCTTTAGTGGCAGCTAAACAATACTAGGGATCAAAGGTCCAAAAATAGCATCGATGACAGCATAAGGATAATTTAAGAAAGAAATACTGGAATTCTTCAGAGGTATAAAGCAATTAGACACCAGGTTGGTTGGGCCTTGAGCAACCTGGTCCAGTGGGAGGTGTCCCTACCCAGAGCAGGGGTGGAACCGAATGGACTTCGAGGTCCCTTAGAGCTTAAACCATTCTGCGATTCTGAATTTCAGTCAGTGTATTTGGACTTTGGTTTTCAGGTTGAGGTGTTCAGAGGGCCCCAGTAATTTCTGATTGAAGTCAGCAGATTTCTGCACTGTTTTAAGATCAATCCCTGCCTTGATTTAGTTCCTTTATTTAAACGGAAGAGCCTCTTCCCGTTAGGCTTAGAAAGGGGATCAGAGTCAATTTTCTGTCTTTAGACATGAAAAGAGGATTTTATCATGACTGTGAGTGTCTTAATTGTTCTTGAAAGGATGAAGCATGCTCAGCAAGTTTCTTGCATGCTGGCACATATGGACATGTGCAAAAGTCAGACCAAGGCGAATCGTAGATAGGAATGAGGATATCCAAGTGTGAGACCTAGTGCTTTATGAGACAAAAGCATTCATTTGCAATTTAGACAGTGATTTGCACATTTAAAGGGATGGTTTTTAAGTTATGCAAATAGTTGGGCATTTGATTAATGAAATAAAACTTGAGAGTCATTAGTTAAACAAATACTTACCCCACAGAGCTTGTCACATCTGTATCTATTGAGGTCATGCTACATTCAAGTGATTTATTTTACATACACAGGTAGGTTTTATAATTCACAGATCTGAAGACAAGGGGTTTAGAGTCTTTAATAAAACAACATGACATGTAGTGATAACATGCAGTCTTTAATTGAATGATTAACAGTAATGAGATCTTGTCAGTTTAGGGTGTATGTGTTGGAGTCGTTCCAGTGTGTTTAGCACAGATACTCCTGCTCCTGCTTACGGTGCAGGAGTTTTGCAGTGTCGTGTGGACACAGGGAAGTTGAGGCTTTGCGGCTGGAGTGGGAAGAGGTTCTGCTTCTTAGGCAGTTTTCTTTGTCCTTAAAGCAGTGGCATTTAGCTACGTAAAATCATGTATTTCACTTAATCACAACTACAAACTCCATTTATTTTCCCCAAGCGCTAGGTTTTTAACAACTACACAGGAATCAGGGGCGAGGTGGCTAAAGGGGATAAATTCTCTGGGCTTTGTCATTTGAGCGTATTTGAGACACTTGCTGTTGTTGAGCCATGCTATGAACTGCAAACTGTGCATGTGTGTGAAAAGGTTAAGAGCCTACCTAGCTGAGTTGGGGGCCACGCTGTTAGCAGACGAGGAGAGCAGTATTATGCAGCAGGTGCACGCCGTCAGCTCTATAGAAGATTCCATCTTCATGGAGTCATCTCTTGGTCCACGTTTGCTTGAAGACAGGTAACAGCAGCCAAACTGAGATGGCTTTGCCATTGCCTTTGCCCTTTCTTCCCCTCGGCAAACCCCTTGATATCCAGTTTGCAGAGAGTTTGTCAAAGCTACCTGTGGAGAACTAATGCTTGCAGGAATTCATGAATTTGATCTGTTCCATAACCCAGCAAGATATTCTTAAATAAGATTAGGATTTTTTAGAGGCCAGCCTGTGTTTCGCTGTCCGTGCACCACAGAGCCAGTCCTTCAGCATGTGGGGTTACAGTTACACTGGTTCTCTGTAAGGCTTAGATTGCTCCTGCGAATGTCTACTAAACAATATCCTAAACTGGTTTTGTGTGGTCTAATAGCAAGTCACAATTCCTGCTTTATTAAACAGCTCGTATGCTACAGCTCTGCAGTTCACACCATACGAACTCTTGTGCACTGCGTATGCTTAGGATCTCTGTGTGCTCCTTGTACTTAATATTCCTGCAGCCTTCACCGAGTAACCTGCGATCATTAACACAGGCTAAAACACCTAGGCTAGTGAAGTTCTGTTGTGAGTTCTGTCTTAAACAAAAGCAAAAAAAACCCCAACCCTGTACTACTGTTTAGGAATTTCTTGTGCTTTGAATTGTGGCATTTATGATCCCTTCTTTTAAGCGGTAGCTCCTGCTTTATGGTAAGCTGTCATACTCGAGACTACTTTGGAGGATGGCTAGCTGTGTTTAACTGAGCATGCTCACAAACTTCTGCAGCGGTTGGGAGAGTTGGGTCATTCGCTCTCTCTATCGTCATGTGAGATGTGGCTTTTTATGTCATACGGTCACTCCACGCTGTTGTTGCATCCGTCTTTTTCTGTTGATGCCATTGTCACTGCTTGTTTCAGTAGCACTTTCTCTTAGCTTCAGCTCGGTATTGAATGACTGTTTCTATTGCTGTTCTTGTGACTGTCCTGGGAAGAAAGGGATTTACAAATGGTCCTTTCGATTTGAGCTTTTGGAAAGATATTACTACTTGTCAGTAAACTTTTTTGGGGGAAGGAGTATGAGTAGACACTCAACAGCACTGGAAAAGTAGAAATATGCAAACTCAACATTAAATTTTTAAAAAGGGTTTTGCTGGACAGAGTTGTTCTTGCTGGAGGTTATTAATTATTTGCTAGCAGTTTTTGTTTTCCTTCCCTGAATGCTTGCTGGTACTCCCAAAGAAGATGCACTGACTTCCCTTCATTCATCACTAATGATCTGCTCCTGCCTTTCCCTTCTGCTGTGCGAGCTGTCTGACTTTAGTGACATCTACTCATGTGGTCAGGGCTGCAGATCGAATCCTAAGCTTTTAAGGAAAGTAAAACGACTGTCTAAGTACTGGTGAGGCTGAATTGTAAGCTGCTTGCCTGTGACAAGTGTAGTGATGAATTTCCAAAAGCAGAGTAGTTTAGCACAAGTTGTCTGATTCCTGTCATGGAATTAACCTGGTTTTCTCTGTATGTTAAATTTTAGGCATGTGACACAAGCGGACCTCAAGAGCTCTAAATTTTGGCTCCGAGCAAGTTTTGGTGCTACTGTCTTTGCGGTTTTGGGTTTTGCTATGTACAAAGCATTATTAAAGCAACGATGATCTGAGAAGAAGCACATCTGGCCCTACCAAATAAGAAAAAAAAACCAACCACTTTTATGTACATTCTGAATGCTTTAAATTCTGCTAGAAATATTTATATATGCAGAGTTACTTTATTAATATTTGTAATTCATGCATAAGATTATTTTAAATTATAGCTCTAACTACAGTATTGCATAAAGTGTGGGGAAAAAAGAATCGCTTCTTAACAGCCAGGTTGAAATGGCTGAACTTGTGAGGCCAAAAGGGAATTTGTTGTAAATAACCTGTACATATGAAAGCAGTAAGACATTGCTTCCCAAAAAGCATTCAAATTCCTGTTCTCGGGTGTTCACCTTGATGACAATACTAGTGTATAGCTGGAATTCATTTTTGGTAGCGTAGGCTCAACTCAAGGATCGTACTTCCTCAAGGATTGCTTATTTATTTCACATTCATCTGAAGCGACTTCATCTTTTTGGACTGTAAGCTGTACCAGGCAGAACTTGTGATTTTCACAACTGTTCTTTTCAACTGATGAACAAATCTCCCCACTAATCATGTATTTCCAGAAGTCCTCGTTGCTGTCCTGGCTTATGATTTTCTGTGTTACCTGGCCAGTGACAGACTTAGCACTCTGATATTTCTTTGAGAAGGGAAAACAAACTTCCAAAACTGCCAGATCAACTTCACATGCCGTGTGTAATCTGTTTTTTTTGTTTTCCACTATGTTGTGTTTTATAACCCGTACGAATCAGATGAGCAAAGTTGTATATTATAAATGTTTATAATTCGGAAAGCGTTGCCATTTACTTTCTCCCGTCTGTCAGTCGACCCTCTTGGAAGCCGTGCGTAAGGTAAAACTGAACTAGTACACAGTGCCTATTCTACTCTAGCATATTAGTTGCATGGATCACGGTGCATTCGGTAACTGCCTAGAATTACCTATAGACACAGCTTTTTTAACAATCAAATAGATCAAACATTAACTCCTCATGACAGACCTATTTTTCCATTGCTGGCCTTTTCAAGTATTTCAATAAAATAACTGTGTACTGTGTTTGTGTTTTATCTTTTTTTTTTTCTGCCCCTCTCCTCTTTCCCTGCCATGCAGCGTGGTCCTTACACAACTTGTCCTTTATCTGAGAGAATAACAGCTGGTACCTTCAATTGTTGGAGTTTTAATATCATTGGCTATGGAGTTTCTTTGATTTTACTTATGACTGTGCTGCCTCCAGTGGAGGTTTATTTCTGATTTGTGTTAGAACACAGAAGCTGTTCCTGTGGTATTTTAGAGTATAGACACCAATGTATAGTCAACCATGAATTTTATTTTCTTCTCCTTGATAGTGAAGATGAACAGCCCAGGGGTTTGTTGGGAAAGCTACTGTCTGTCTGTTACCCCCTTATCTTAAAAAAATGTCTTTCTTAGATGTACTCTAAATCTTCTCTCTTTTATAAAACTGTGACTCCTTGTCAAAAAGTTTGCCCTGCTAAAAAGTTCGTCCCTGTCTTTCCTGTGCTGGAAGCTGCCCTAAGTCTCCGTGGAGCCTTCTCTTCTCATGGTTGAACAAACTCAACTCTCAGCCTTTCCTCCTAGGAGGTGCTCTAGCCTTTGGATCATCTTCATGGCCTCCTCTGGAGTCACTCCAACAGCTCCACGTCCTCCCCGGACTCCAGAACTTGAACACAGGGCTCCAGGTGATGTCTCACCAGAGTGGAGCAGAGGGCCAGAATCCCCTCCCTCGCCGAGCCGCTCCCACTGCTTTGGATGCAGCCCAGGACAAGGTTGGTTTCTGGGCTGTAAGCGCACGTTGCCAGCTCCTGTCCAGCTTCTCATCCCCCAGCACCCCAAGTCCTTCTCTTCAGGGCTGGATACCTGGTGCAGCACCTTGCACTTGGCCTTGTTGAACCTTATGAGGGTCACACAGGCGTTCAGGCTTGTCCGGAGCCCTCTGGATGGCAGGAGCTCCTGTGGGAACGGGAAAACCTCCCTGCAGGCGGACCTGTCCCGAGGAGCGGCCGCCAGGGGCCGCTGGGCACCGGCCGTGCAGGGTGAACGGGCACTGGTGTTTGCTCTGCAGCGGGCACATCTTTGCGGTGAGCAGTGGCTTCATCAGCCCAGCGAGCCCCGGAGAGCAGCAGCAGAGTCGTGGTGTGGTTCTCTGAGGAGAGTGCCCATGCACTGCGGTGTCCTTGCCCTTCCCCACCCCAGGACTCCTGGGCTGAAGGACAGAACCCATCACCTCATACTCATACAAGCCTCTCCTGGGGTGAATCAGAAGAGTTTGTTCATGGGTCCTTGTGCCACCCATGAACAAACTCTTCTGATTCACCCCAGGAGGCTTAGCTAACAGATGTTGGCTGGGTCCCTACATTGAGGGCTTTTTATCTCATATTCATGAGCTACCCTTTTTAGCCACTTCCCACACAGCAATGACATAGATCTACATTTTGGTGGCAGTATTGGGAATGTAAAAGATTACCTACATGACTGAATGTGAAAATGGATTAGGGTTTTATTATCTCGAGTTCTTTCTGTCCAAGTTTCTTATGTCTGCATCTGCTCTGTGGTGGCCCACAGTCCCCTAGTTCCTCTAGCAATTACTGTTTTCCAAGGCAGAGCCACCAGGGTATGCAGCGGGGAGAAACGCCAGTCTAAATTAAGCAGCTCTCGCAGACTTGGAAGCTGATAATTTGTCTGTAACAAAACTCCTCATTAGAATACTGTTAATTTCCTTTCTGTGACAATTATAGCGCAGCACTAGCTCATATGTGTGATGTGCAGAGATATTTCCCAGAGAAAAAAAAAATAAAAACCCAACCCTATCATTACCACTAGTGAAAAACATTCCTTAGGGAAGAAAAAAATGAACTTGCAGTTCTGCAGCAGCTTTCCAGTTTAGTGGGAGTTGGGTGTTAAGGGAAGGCTTGGGGGGTTCTTCCTGTTGTTCATTGCATTTTTGTTAGACGTCATGGTTAGCATTTTCCCTGCTAGCGTCTGCAATAGGAGGCAACACAGAGCGTTTGACATGGCAGTTGCCAACTGTGTGGGACCTGTTACCCCTGAAATTCAGCTCATTTAGTCTCTCTTTCCTTTAAAAAACTCGCCTCCCCCCTCCCTAAAGACATCTTTAAGTGATTGCTGTTTCTCTCTGTTGGCATAGCATATTTTGGCTTATCCATCTGTTTTGAAGTTGTGATGAGGTTTAGGTTTTTAATCAAAAGGATTGTTTTTATAATAGCTGTTGGGTGCCTGGAATATTTTGGCAGGGGAGGCACTGTGTGAGTAAAGTGGGTTAGTGCTTCCCAACAGTGCTGAAAAGAGCCTGTTCCAATGCTTTGGGAGAGCAGGCCGGGCAGGCTCGAGACAAGCGAGAAGTGGGTGCTGTGCTGTAGGAATCACCTTTAAACCTGAACAAGGTCTGCTCTGTTTAAGGATGGGTTTGCTCGTTAAAGGGAGAGAAGCCTTCTTGTTCACCTGTTGCTCTGGAGACCCCTAAGAGCTGTTACTTGATTGTCATTTTCCCACCTGAATCCCAAGATAGAAAAGCTCTCCAGGCCCAAAGTTTAGTTCTTCCTCTTGCTTTAAGTGTCTAGCTAAGGCCTTCAAAATACTGGAAGGATTGAAAGGGGACAGTTTTAAGCTGAAGGAGAGGAGATTTAGATGAGATCTTAAGAAGAAATATTTTCGCTGTAAGGAAGTTGGGGCTGCGCCATCCCTGGTGGGGCTCAAGGCCAGGCTGGATGGGGCTTGGAGCCCCTGATCCAGTGGGAGGTGTCCCTGCCCATAGCAGGGAGTTGGAACTGGATGGGCTTTAAGGTCCCTTGCAACCCATACCATTCCATGATTCTGTGATAACCTGGTTGTGATCAGCTGGGCTCAGAACCAAACAGAGGGAGGTTTTTTTTACCTTAGCACTCCTTGAGGAAGACAGATTCTTTGCAAATGTTTGTTCAGGATGGGGCATCTGGGCAGTGCCACAGGGTCAGGTCATCATCTTAATGCTTTAATGTGTTCCCAAACACAGATCATTTGCAGGATTGACCTCTCCTGTTGTTCTTTCTGAATCAGATCAGGTGACAGAGGAGATCATTCCTTTTATTTGACCTTGCTCGGCTGTGTGGGATGATAGTTTAGCCCTTGGCCCTGACCTTAAATTAGTGCCAGCAGTGCAGGGATGCTGAGATGTGGAAACTTGCTGTTCCCTGGAGGCTGTGGGTAGGTGTAGCTCATGTGGGCACACAGAAGGAGCTTGGCTCTTTTCCTGCAGGAGAAAAAGAGTAACTAAGAAGCTAGGACCCAGCAGCAAAGAGCACAGTTTCTTAGCGCTGTGGGACAGGTTTGATCTGGATCAAAAGCAATACACAGCACAGAGTTTGTGATAGCTGTGGGTGGGAGACACCATCGCTGCTGTGTGCTCAGCTGATGGATGGCAAGTCTCATTCCAGAGAGATTCATCAGGATTTTTCTTGATTTTCTTTTGTTGTTTGTTTTGTAAACAAATTTGTAGGGAGATGAGTGACTTGTAGCTGAGCTCTGTCCCTGAGGATGCTCAGCCTGTGGTTCTGGCCCCTCTCTGCTCCTGCAGAGGCCCTGGCACCCTGGGGACCAGCCTGGCTCTCTCTGCTCACCCTCCCCCCCTGCCAACCTGCTATTTCTGGACTTGATGGGAAGAAGCTAAAACTGCTGGATTTCTGCCTTCCGTCGAGGCATTCCTCAAGTTCCTAATCCACGCTCCAGATGGCCGAGATGCCCATCTCGACATGTAGGAACAAATAATTATTGTGCAGACCAGCAGCCGGGGGCTGCGAGCCCCGTGGGATCGCAGGATGCTTAGGGTTGGAAGGGACCTCAAAGCCCATCCAGTTGGTGAGCAGGGACGCCTCCCGGTGCATCAGGCTGCTCCCAGCCCCGTCCAGCCCGGCTTTGAGCACCTGCAGGGCTGGAGCAGCCGCGATTTCTGTGGACAAACCCCGTGCCACCCCCGGCCCGGCGCATCCCGCACCCGCTCGGCGACCCCGGGAGAGGGAGAAGAGGCCGAGCCGGTGCCGGGGGACCCGGGGCTTTCCCCCCACCCCGTTCCTCCCCGCCTCCTCCCCGCTCTGCAGCTCCGGGCTCGGCCCCCGGAGGGGCCGCCTGCCCCGGCCGGAGCCGCAGCCGGGATGCCGCTAATTGGATGCTCCCTGGCTGGATGGAGGGTTCCCTCCCCTCCCGGCTGCGGGCTCGGCTGCGCTTGAAAGTTTGCCAAGCGGCAGCGAGGTTTAATTTCTTTAAGGATCTGGGGAGAAGGGGAGGAATCGGAGTGGGGGGGTGGGGGGGGAGGTGGGACCGTTTCCAAGGATGGGAGACAAGCAGCCGGAGCCTCGCGCCAGCTCTTCCCCTGCTGTGGCTGCCGGCGCCGAGGCGGAGGAGATCGAGGTGCTGGACTCCGAGGATGCGCTGCCCATGGCCGCCGAGCATGTGAGTCCCCTTCGCTCCTTGTCCTCTCCCCGGGCTGCGTTAATCGGCTCACGCTATTTATAGATGGCGAGGAGGAGGAGGAATGGGACTGGGGACCCTCCGGGGCGAGGGGCAGCCGGGGGATGCGGGATGCGCGGGGCTGGAGGGGCACCGGGAGCTCTGCTGGAGTCCCAGCTGCTCCGAGCCCTGAGATTCCCCCTCTCGGGAGCCTGTTCCCTCTTCCAGGGCAGCAAACACCCGAGGAAGTTTCCCCCCCCGTCTCAGTTTATCCCAGTCCCAATGTCAGTGACTGTCATGAGCTCGGAGAGACGTGCGGTCTCCACTAAAGTATCACGAACCTTCTGTTCGATCCAAGCACTCTCGAGATGGATATTAGCAGGGAGCTTGCAAAACGGAATGCTGGGCTATCCTACCACTTTTTTTTCCTTTTTTTTTTCCGCCCCGTGAAGGAATTATCAATATTGTACCGTACAGTCTGGTTAACCAAACTGACACTGGGCTGAGAGCTTCTCCCCACCCTCTCAGCTCTGATCGTACCCGAGCGTGGGATAACTCATCCCCGGGTCTCTGCTCTCCCAGCCTGGAAGGACACGAGCGTCCTGCCTGCTTGGACCCTGCTGGTGCCAGGCTGGGCAGCGAATCCCGCAGAGCTGCGGTCCTGGGGGTAGTTAGTGCCTGCTCCTCGTCCCCCAGACCTTCCTTCTGAGCCGCCTGGAATTCGGTTGCTGTTGGGTTTTGCTCCCAGAGGGGAGCGGAGGGAGCGCAGCTGAGCTGCATCCCCAGGCTGCCACCCCGAGCCCTCCCCAGCAGGTGATGCAGAGCCAGGAGCAGGTGATGCGGAGCCAGGAGCTTGTGCAGCTCTCACTGCAAAGGGTGGCTTTCCAGGAGCTTTCGCTGTCCGAGTTTCCATATTCCTGTGCTTCCTTGCCTTGGGCTGCGATGTCTTCTGCCCTGACAAATTTTGTGCTTGTCTGGATGTTCTACAAGAAAGCTTGTGACACACATCGGTGCCTTGGAGTTACTCCAGCCTCTACGTGAATGCAGCCGTTAGTGATCCAATCCTGCCAGGGGCCCAGGAGAAGCTGAAGTGCTGAGTGCCTGGCAGGATTGGGCTTTGGGACAGGAGAGACCATGAGCTTTCTTTGGTGAAATCCAGAGTCTCATCCTAGTTCCGCTATGGACTTGCTGCTTGACCTTGAGGTAGGACAGCTCGGGTCTGATCCAGCTCGCAGCATCTTGCCATTGCTTACGCTGGGATCTGTGTTATTTGACTCTAGTACCTTGTTTTCTGCAATGAGCAAAATGGAGCGAGAGCCCGCGGTTGCATTAGTTCTGGGAAGCAGCTGAGAGCTGGCAACAGATGATGTGGCACAAGCCTGAGGTATCCTATATCATCTGCAAGTCAGAAGAGCAGGAAGCGGTGTAGATGCCTCCGTCCTCCAAGATTTCCTGCTGAAGCAAGCAGCCTGCAGAGCATCATCTCTGAAAATCAAACTGCTCCATGCTAGGAGCGAGCCTCCCCCCCGAGACCTAACTGGGGTTCATTTTCTTTTATTACTTTTGCATGTGAAAGCTTGATGTAAGCTCTGTGGCTTGGCCAGCAAGGACTGACACAAGGTCAGCCCTTTGTGTTACTAATGGCAAAAATATTACGTAGCGGAGGTTTGGCTGGCGCAGCCCTGACTGTGTGTAACAGCTCAGCTGTGATGTCATTGCAGCTCTCGGGGCAGTGTTTCACACAGCCAAGAGTCAGGCAGTCCCAAAATGTTCTGTTTCAAGTGCTAGGCTGGCTCCCAGTGATGAATGGGAGGTTATAAATGGATAGAGGTGTGGGGAGGAGGGGAGCCAACAGTTTGGCTGATTAAATGGAATTCAGTGCCCTGCTATCCCACTGTCTCTCCGGTCAATTCTGCTTTAGATCTACCTGCTCGGTGAAAGGAAATATTCTCCTAGGACTAGACAAGACTCTCACCAGAGCTTTGTGTATAGCACAGTGAGGAGATTTGCTTGTATGATTCTGATGTTGGTTACTTTTCTCATTTTGCTTTTCTGGGAAGGTGAATGAGGCAGAAATAAAGTGTTGTACCTAGCAGCCCTTTGGACAGGAGAGCTGGAATGTGCATGGTTTTTTCCTAGAGCCTCTAAGCCAGTGGTTGGTTACCCTACTGTTGCCCCATGGAAGTTGCTCTTTTCTCAGCTGGTCCCCAAATCCGGGAGAGATGAGATCCTTAAACCATTTATAAGGAATTTCCTCTGTTCTGTGGGACTGTGAGGCAGCAAGTCTGGGACAGGGAGGTGACTTGCTGACAGTCTTTCTACAAAGCATAAATTGGAGCTGCTCATCAACCTATTTTTTTTGTCCCCGAGTGACAAGGATTTGTGGAGTGTTCACGTGGGCATCTGTGTTGAAGTGGAGCTTCCTCCTACGCTGAGCTCTTAAGGCAGATCTGCCAGAGCAAAAGTTGTGGGGTAAATCCTTTTAACGGGCTCCGTCCAGCCATTCCCCCTTCCACCTTGTGCGAGAGAAATCATCTGCCTTTTAGATGTGGATGTGTGAGGCTCAAAGAGCTGCTGGGTTATCTAAGACCTTGCAGCAAGTCCCTGCTGGAGTTAGGAGCAGGCAAGGCTCTGAGGACATGGCCGGGTGATCTGTGGGTCAGTGTTGCACTACGGGACCTCAGTAAATGAGCTGAAAATCTGCTGCTACCTCCTCCACCCCCACAATATGCACCAAGCTTTCTTGATGCCTGTGAGTAAAAAAAAAAAAAAAAAAAGCCTTTTATTCCTTGCTTGCCCACAAGTAGACAAAGTGAGAGAAAAGAGAATTAACACATGAATGTTCTGAGTTCATCCCAATTTGGATTTGTAAATGAAAACTGCCCTCCCTGTGGTTGGTAGATTCCCCTGCCTCCTCCTCCGGAAGGGTAGGTGGTTCTGGGATGAAGAAGGATGTTGGAAATGGCACTGAATATTTTGGTTATTTCTCTGTTAGAATATACTTCTGCAGGTTTACTGCACGTTAATGTTGCTCTTAAACCTTCTTTTTCTTCTTTTTCTTCCCTTATGCCTTGCCTCTCAGCACTGGAAAGCCCTGTTTGATCAGGTATGTGAAAAAACGATATATTGTCTCTGTCTTCTGAGCCAAGAGCCTAACCTGCAGTTAATTTCCTCTATATTCGATTTTCCCTGCATTTCAAATACAGCCTAGGAGTACCGTGCTCCCAGGATGCTGGCGTGCAAGTCATAGTTGTCACAACTGCTTTTTCAATTCCTCTTCAGGCAGGGAGAGGTGGGATCCTAGCCTGGCCAGCCCTCCTAGCACAGGGTCTGAGCCGAGGTGCTGCAGCAGCAACTCTGCCTGCTGCCAGCTGCACTAACCTTGCGTTGTGGATTAAAATAACTTCTACTCTTTGAGGCGGGCAGATGAGGACCTGTAAAACCAGCACTGTATTCTTTGAAACAGCTCCTCAGCTGTTAAACTGACTTCTGCAGCGTTACGTCCTCCGGGGAGTTCCTGCTGCATTAAACTCGCACAGAATGAGCAAAATAGCTGCTTCTGTGCCAAAGGCCGTGGTTGTACCAGGTAGATGCCTTGGGTCAGCGCTGCGGCTGGTTGAAATCAGCAAAGCTTCACAGAGCTCTGGGAGCTGCTTAGAGTTTGGGGTTGTGGATTCTAGTTTGCAAACTATGCTTTTAGCTGCCTTAACTGACGTGGTTGCTTTGTGGCGTTCCCTCCGTCTGCCAGGTTGGAATGGGAAGAAGCTATAAACTGAAGGGTTTTTCTGGGGCTGACTTGTTTCTAAACTGCAACACTCTAGTGCTGTTGGGTGTCACCTTCTGTAAGGGAGCTCGCTCTGGTGCTGCCATCATCCTGGTGATACTGAGGTTCAGATGGAATTCTGTCTCTGCTTTATGAAGCGATAATCTAGCTTCTGTGTCTGGCTGAATTGCAAAGCCAAAAGCTGCCCTGCGGTCTGTGAAAGGATGTCCTTGGTACCCTGGGGGTCCTGTTATCATTCAGCTAATAACTGGCCTGCCTGCTCTGATGAGTGCTCGTTTAGACCCAGTTAGCCGTGACCGACTGCTGGTCCACGTGTCTGGACTGCAGTACATTTGTTGTACAGTCAAGCGAGCTGGCAGTTGGGAATTAGATGACTCTAATTGTTGTTGATCACACCTAAATTGTGTGGTGTGTTTGAATTTGCTGGAGCTGGTAGGGTAAGCTGCTACTCAAAAGACGGATGGAGGATAAAGGGCTTGTGGTTTGGGCTGAATGTTTGTTTCAGCCACTTTGAATTCTCCCCCGTCTCAAACACTGGCCTTAATTTGGAGTCTGATTCTTCAAGCATCCTTTGAAGTCATTGAGTCCTTGTGGGATGGGGCGCTTGGCTGGTAGCTACCTCGGGCTCAAAGAGAGGAATCTGTAATTTCCCACTGGACTGGCTTGAATAGTAGATAGGGTTGGGGGTTTTTTTCCCCCGCTTCTTTTTTCTTTTTTAAGGGAGAGGAGAGTTTGCCTGTTGGATTTACAGAACATTACCCCAGTGACGAGGGAACGGGCTGTAAGGCAGACCTTCAATAATTAGCTATATGTCAATTAGGGCTGCAGCTGAAATTTAAGCTTTGTCCATGAAAGCTTTATTATCAAGGAGAGTGCAACCTGTGACAACTGCTCCTAAGTCCTGAATAAATCAATAACGTCTTTCTTGCCTGTGGGCAAAGCTAAGGAGCTGACGTCTTCCTTGAGTGTCGTATCAGCAACGCAATTAGCCCTGCGGTGAATTGCAAGATGCTGTTTGTCACAGACCAAGGCTGCTGTTCCCAGCAGTGCTGGTAGGAGAACAGAGCGTTTTGTTTCATTCTAACCAGCATCCACGTGAAACCTGAGGAAATTCTTAACAGCTAGAGAAAGGCTTTGTGATGGAACTCGGAACAGTTGCAGCTCTCCCTGGGAGATACGACCTGGCCCTATGTGCACTCAAGAGTGGAATTAGGTGCCTGAGGATTCCCGTGCCCTGTGCATCTCTGACTCATGGGCTGGGACTTAAGTCATCGCCACCCTCTCAGCTGAGACACGTGGGCTTCTGCGTTCGCCTCCCAGGAGAGCAGCAGAGCAAGAGAAGCCTCTGGAGAAAGTGTTAGAGCAGCTGGGAATTCCCAGCCTGGGAGCCGGCAAGTCTCTTGTCTCTGAGGTGATGGAGTATGACAGCAAATAGTGTGAAAGAGGGGTCAGCGCATCCCCCCTGCCCTTTGAGGAGGGGAAAGAAATTGCTATTAATGCTTTTTCTCCTGTGTGGAGGTTTTTAAAAGTACTTTTATTTATGTTTACTGACAAAAAAAAAAAAAGCAGGTTTCTATTTACACATACTAAACCATAGGGTGTGATTTTCTTTTTTTTTTTTTTTAATGACCCCCTCAACATCTTCATGAAGAAATTATGAATTTTTAATTTTAAATTCCATCTTGGCCATAAAGCTATGGGTTTTTAAAAATTTTATTTATTTTGAGAGAGAGGAGTAACTGATGAAGCTTTTTGGAGGAATTTATTTGTTTTGATCCAGCTCTAATGTGTCACTCTGGAAACTGTCAGAAGTAGTAAATAAACTTAAATTTGGAGGAAAAGAAAAAAAAAGCAGATCCAGAGCTGCTTCCTAGGGTTTCAGGTTCAAAGAAGCCCCTCCCAGGGCAAAATCCAGATTATACCAAAGCAAGGACTAGAATTCCTGCTGCATTTAGTGAGGTCAGCACTTGCTGAGGAGCCTGGGAGCAGACAGGCTGGTGCTTTTCCAGTGCTGCAGCCAGGCTCTGGCAGTGCAGCTGCTGCTTCATACTGTGCTTACAGGGTGCGTTTTTTATTCTGAGGCCACGGCCCTCAGACAGCTCTAACTCACTTTTATATGGGAACTTTTATAGGGATTCATACATTTATTTATTGTGCTCATAAACACCCTCCGCCCCCACACACACATTAGCTCCGCATCTGCTGCCTTCTGCAGAGCCTGGGCCGTCGCTGAGCGCTCCGCGCTGTCTCTCTGTGGAATCCAGGCTCTGAGCACAGCAAGGCTTTGCCTCTCTCCAGCCTTCTGCAAACCCTT
This sequence comes from Piaya cayana, assembly GCA_013389865.1. NCBI lineage: Eukaryota > Metazoa > Chordata > Aves > Cuculiformes > Coccyzidae > Piaya > Piaya cayana. Next base: position 263,016 of record WAAB01019470.1, on the reverse strand, counting down.
GGTGTTGTTTTATTTGTTCTCTACTGGGCAAACCCCCATTTTTTGTTAATCTCCTGGTAAAGTTAAAAATCCCAGGAGCAGGTCCTGACAGTCTCGTGCTTCTTCATGCTCATAAGATGCCCCGTGAGTTGCCTTGCATGCTGAAAGAAGAACATCTCATTGTCTGTGTTGAAGCCAAGTTGTCTGGTGGTTAGAGGCGAGTCTCCTGAGGGGCTGTTCCTGCTTTGCCATGTCCTTTCTAGGGCCTTTGGGTTCCCTCCTTTGCCTCCATGTGCCCAGAGCCCCTGCTTTAGAGGCAACTGCAGCTAATCAGTATTACCCAGCCCTTGGCTGTGCTGGTTGCAAGGGGCTGTCCCCAAGGGTGTTCGCTGGTAGGACAGATCTGCCTTCTGGAGGTGGCTTTTAGCCCTGTCAGATGCCAAAGCTCACATCATCTTTGTTTCCCCATCCCCGTGGCTGCTGAGATTTCAAGAGTGAATTGATATTAACAGCCCTCATCTAGAAGTTCTCACTTCTTCTCACCTGTACCCTGGTTTGTAGTCATGACAACAAACTTGTCTTAAATAGGCACTCGCAAAACTCTCCAAGAAGACCCTCCTCGCTAGCTCAGCGCCTTGATGCTATTGCTTGTCAATCCAGGCTGTGTTTTTGTTACAGCTGCTTTAGAAACCCTGGATTCCTTCCTGAGACTTGTACGTGGGTGGGATGGCAGCAGATGAACAGAGTTTGTGGGGAATGCAGAGCGATGCCAAGTTACCCAGTCTGTGTAGGCAGCTAATGAAAAACTTGAGCTCAGAAACAAGGCTGTGAAGATACGTCCTGGTCCAGACGTACACTTGTCAGGAAGAGTTCAGTTGCTGGCGCTGCCAGCAGTGGGTGCAGCTGAACCTGCTCTACCATGAAACGTTGGTGTGTGTTGACTTTGCAGCCGCCTTGAATCCGGGGCTGAAATTGCAAAGCAATCCATAAAATCATGCCAGCTATGATCGTAGCTGGTGGTAACCAAGAAAGGGAATTATTTTAAACTCGGTGACCTGTTATGTTAACCGTGTCTCCTTTCCCAGGACAGCCTTTAGCACAGGCGGCATTTCTGACACTGTAGAAGAAATTCCAGTTCGTTGACTGGGGCACTGTTGAGCTAAACATCCCACTTTACTTTGAAACATTTCCCTGTTGCTGGAAGACCTTGCCAGGCAGGTCTCTCTGAGCTCTAGGCAGTGGTTTGATGACTTTACTGCTTTCTCTGACAAACTGCTTGTGTCTGCTGCTGGTTTGTGTGGGTCGTGGCGAGCTGGAGGAGCAGAAACTGGCCCATGAGGAATAGGAACCGAGCAGGACAGGGAAAGGCTTGAGCACAGGCTCATACGCGACCTTCAAGTCTTTGCCTAAATTTTGAATTATCGCTGCCTTTTTAGATTAGTGTTCGTCAGGACGCGTTTAAGTGGAGCGATGCTGCAGAGATGAGGTTATAGGAAATACTTGGACTTGTTACTTCATCTCTTAACAGGAACTGGAGAATCAGAGGTGCTGGTGGGAAGGCTGCCCATGGTGCTAACAGATTAGCATCCAGGATCCGCCTCGTCCGCTGCGTTAGATGCATCTGTCAGCATGACAAGAGCTTTGCCCCCTTCTCCCCCGCTACCAAGCTGCGTGTTGTAAAGGGGAAAGCTGTAACAGCTACGAGGGTCTCTTGGCAGTGCACAGAGGGGGTTCTGCATCTGCCCCACGCCTCGGAGTCTAATCCCATTTACAGTTGTCAGCGTGGGCTGCTGGAGGCGATGAAAGGCAGAGGGCAAGGAGGGAGAATAGATTAGCCTGGAGCAGAGGGCACTGGGAGTGCACCTGCCTCTGCCTCCCTACCTTGAGGAGGGGCGGCAGCAGCAGCTGGGCATGTGTCATCTGCTGCTCTTTGAGGCGCGGAGCCATGGAGCACACGATTAATGACTCAGGGGGCTGCGCTTTTGTCAGCGATAAAGCCCTGGGATTTAGACAGGGCTCTCGGGCCTTTTTTTCTGAGAAACGCCATCGCTTTGCATTTCTCAAGTGGTTTGGGTCGAAGGGAGCTGCTGTCTCTGGCCACAATGCTTGCCTTTCTCCTCCCTCCCCAAACTGGGCTGACCTTTGTCATGCAGCATTAACCCTTTGACTCCTCCACTTTGGGTTATGGGGTTGGGGGAAAAAAATGTCCCTTCAAATTCATTGCCCTGTGGACAGACTTGAAGGGGAGAATGGGCTGGTAAGAGAGGACCTGTTTTTGCTGAAGGAGATTGGTTTGCTGATGCTGTCTGGGTCATCAACCCCTTGCTGCCTTCTGCCAGAGGTTCCTGAACGCAGCAGCCCTTGGGAAAGAGGGGAGAGGAATTTATGCTTCCTTCAGTCAAGGAGGGTAACTGAGTCACTGAGCAACAAACAGATATCTGAGAGACTATTCCCTCTGCTGGGTAACGTCTTGTCTTTTACCATGCCTGGATTAGCCCGTGTCCATCCCCGGTGTTGTTACAGAGGATGGCAATGTCCCAGCACTTCAAGGCTTATACCCAGATTTGGCTTTTAGCCACGATACCCTGGAGTGATGGCTCAGCATGAAAAAGCTACCTGCAGGTCACTAACGATCTTGCTGCTTCTTGCAGGATGAACAGCAAAAATTCTCCAAGTTCCTCCTTAGTCTTCTGTTACGTCTGTTCACTGAATGCCAGCCAGTCCTTGAGCTGGATGCAGCTCTCTGGGATTGTCTGTATTTACACCTTCCCAGCACTGCGAGAGGTTTGTGATCAGCTACCCAGTTCCCTTCTTCCCTGGCTATTTGGATATTTCTCTCTCCAATCCCACCAGCCTGTGTGCAGACTGTTGGCTTTGCCTTGTGCAAGAAGTTGGAAGTAGAAGCCGCCAATACAAACTAGACCTCAGCACCATAGCAAACACAGCACTATTGAGCTTGTGCTGGTAGAAAAGAACACCGCAACGCACATGGAGGCTGAGTCAGTCTTACAGAGCTCGTGAGTTACTGGCAGCTCAATGTCTCTAGATTTGTAAAAGCCTCAGGAGGCTTCCTACTCACTACACATTTGTGTACCTTCCACGCCTGAGCTGCCTGGAAACCTGCAGAGTGAAGCACAGCACCGGGGGAAAGGCGAGCTGCATCCAGACCCTTGCAGCTCTGCTGCGTCCTCACCCCAGCTGCAGCGAGAGGCTTTGGTAGCATTTACTCAGCTGATTGTGTGGGATGGTTTTTAGGCACATAGATCCTTGCTGTTGCATTATTCTCAAATCCTGGGTTGCACATAGAAAATCACTGAAGCAATAAAAACATTTAAGCCTGCATGTTTAAAAACAAAGAGGGGAAAAGCTGTAAGGAGGGTGGATTGATGCTGTTCTGCAAATCCGCTGGCGCATTGTACTCTGCGGCTGTGTGCTCTGTTGTGACAGAGAAGGGAAAGAGATCATCCTGTCTCCAGAGGAACAAACCAGCTGCTTAGCGAGTGGAAACAGTTTGGAAGTGCTTTTCTGCATCATCATCTCTCATGCCTGTAAGATTTATAGACCTTTTAAAGTTATACGCTACCAGACCTGGAAAGCAAGTGTTTTATGGTGGGAATTATGATATTCCTGCTGTATTTGTAGTCAGGGCGAATACACTGAGGTGTGTTTGCAAACTAAATGCAACACTGGGCGTGTTTGATAGCAGCCAAGAAAACTGTGATCTTCTTGCCTCCTCACTAGGTATTGTGCGATGTGTTGTTCACCTCAGTACCAACACCCCATGAGGCAAAGTTGATGGGGTTCAGCTGACAGGCTGTTTTCCCACACCATTGTATGTTCAGGCTGCTGAGAAAAGCTGATCTCTGAATGCTGTGGATTTTTATGTGATTCAAACTTGCAGTACTTGCCTGTCCAAGCTGTAGCACTTGGGACAGTCACTTCTTTCTCTCTTTCCTTTCCCAGCCCCCTGAGTGGCAGCTTCCCCCCCCAATTCAGCTACTCATAGTGATGCTGGGGATATTCTATCACCAGACATGATCCATCTTGATGGACTGTGTAGTGGAAGTCGTGAATGTTTGTAATCACACAGGATTTCCCCCGGACCTTGAATTCCTTTAGCTCTAGAACTAAAAGCCCAGCACTGGCAAGACACAGAGTGTACGTATGCTTAGTATATGTTGATGTTGCCTAGGAACAGCTGCTCACAGCGAGGCTGTATTGCTGGTGAGACAAGTAATGATGTATAAAACTGATGTTAAACAAGCAAGATCACTCTTATCCCTAGGAACCTTCATGTTCTTTGATACTTGACAAACTCAGTAAGCAGTGTATGCTCTGGAGTTTCCCGAGCTGCGTGAGGGAAAACTAAATGAGGCTGCTGAGGTGAAGCTGTTTGTGCCTGTCATCCAAGCTGGCTTGCTTGTGTGCTCTTCTTCACCTGGTGGGAACCTCCTACCTGCATTCGTTGCCTTCCACAGCATTTAGAGAGGTCAAAGCCACCTCTTCTTATGAACGCGTGCAGTGGCCAGTTTCTTTACCTTTCAGGAAACAGCTTTTGTGGTGGGGAGAGCGGCGGTGCAGCTTCATAGTTACACGTGAGAACTGAAGCTGGTTGGAGTATAAACGCTGCACGGTCCTCTTCAACAAGATACGTGTCTTGGGTGATATCTGCTAGGGCAACGATAACCACAATGTTTCCCAAAGAATTGTAATGTGTGCCTGAAACAGCATCTTCCAGCCTTGTTCCCTCTCTGGCCCCTGAACTGAGAGATGCTGTTGCTGCATTGATTTATGGGATCTTTTAAGGTTGGTATTGGTGGCAAAAAAGAGCTGGGGCAGAAAGTCATTTGCCAGTTGCTGATTTACGGCCCCAGCAAATGGTCCTGAAAAGCGCAGCGAGAATTTTCTGGACCTTATGCTGTTCCAGCTGACTGGAAGCTCCAGGCTGCTACTTGACCATGTGGAGTAATAAAAGTGTGAAAACTAATTAACTTTTGGGCCTGCTGCAAAACAAACTAGTTCATGCAAAAAAATTACTCCATAGCTGCAAGCAACAGAGACTTTATGAGCTTATAAGCCTGTATTTAATGACCAAGCGTGCAGTACAATGCATGAAGTACGTTCCTTTTGCTGACTTCTGAGAGTACGACAAGCTCCACTGATCACTGAGGATCTTAATGCCAGCTTGGGATAATGTCCTCGTTGATCCTTATTAATTATGTAGCTGATGTGTGGGTGGAGATTTGACACAAAGCTGCATTGGATGATTTCTGCTAGTCTAAACCAGCCTGAATTACACACACCCAACCCGAGTCGTACCAGTTCATTCAAGGAAAGGTTCTCTCTGTGGTGCGAGTGCTGTAGCCTTTTTGAGGTCACTCTCTGCTTGCTGTTCCATGTGAGGTGAAGCTGAATGAGCTCTTTCCAGTGAGGTGTTTTTCTGATGTTAGCACGCAAAGAGAGTCAGCGCTGCTCAAGAGCCTCCTGTGATGAGGATGCTCTCTGTGCAGTTGTGGCGGTGACATCAGAGAAGGGATGTTTCCAAGCGCTTGGTATTGGGTTCCTTATCAATGTTGTATAATTGATCCGGCCTCTGCCATCCTATATGGATGGGGAGGGAACGACTGGCTGTTCTTCCTGCTTCATCGGATTAATACAGTAACCTCCTCCTGTCCCACTGCTCCCACGTTACTCAGTAGCCCTCAGTACTGGATGTCTCACTGTATGGTTAGAGTCAAAGCTGCGCCTGCTGATTCCTGTTCTCCTTTGCTAGGTCCTGTCAGTTATCTGGTGGCAGAGATTTGCATAGAGTTTTGCTCAATGGGACATGTGATGCCACTTGGCTGCTCTTTTCTAACTGGCAGCTCTTCACCCCAAGCACCCTCTACACTGGATGCTTTTAAGGCTCAGCTTGACAGGGTGCTGGGCCACCTCATTTAAACTATGAATCACCTAAAAAGGTTGGACCAGATGATCCTTGAGGTCTCTTTTAAGATGCTATATGATTCAAAGAGCAGAGCTGGCTCCTTTTGCAGAACATGGGATGCTCTGGCGTACGCTGTGCAGCTGCTTCCTATGTCTGAGCTGCATTGGCTTCAGCTGCAGATCCTCAGAAAGCTGCAGGCAGCGCTTGGCCTGTGCTCTGCCTCTGTTGGGAGGGGACGAAGGCTGAATATTGTACCAGGTCCCTTTGCTGCCCCACTGCGCACCTATGGAATGAGGGAGCCTCATCTGGAGCTACCTGCTGGGGGGGAGGGGGGCAGTTGTGTGCTGGCCAGGTCTGTGCCCACACCTGAGTGCCGCAGACAGAATGTCTCACATCTTGGTAAGATGCTTCTCATGATTTTTGAATACAGGAGCAGGTATTTGGAATTTGAAAGAGAAACCCTCTCAAAGGCAGGAAAGCTGTGATGTGTTGAGATTTATTTATTTAGTTAGTTATTTTAAAGTCATGCTGTGCCCCGCTCCTGATCGATGTGCTTGAATTGCTGTGGTGCTCAGAACCACAATACCAGTGAGCACGGTCTATCCCAACCTTTGGTTTTCTCCACTAAGCTAAGTGTTATAGCAGAGCTGTTATTTGACCTAAAATAAGTGTGTGTGCATACTCACTGCTATAGAATTCTGCTTTTTCACTCATCAGATCAAGTCCCTGTGGATTTTCACCTCCCGTATCTGGCAGACAGTGAAAGAGGGAGCTATTTTTAATCTGAAATGTTCTGTTTCAAGTTCAGAGTATAAAATGTAGTTTTCTCCTGACAAGTTTCATGGCCGATTGCTGTAAAACTCCTTACCTTTAAAGGAAGGATAAAACTTCCTACTGGAAAGGGGGAAAGTTCTGATTTTGGGGACTATGGATCTTAGTTCCCTTGAGAAAATAAAAAGATGGAAACTAGTGCCCTTGGGTTGGAGAATTTACCAAGAAGGAAGAGCATTTTAACAGAGGAACCTAGCAAAGGTCCAGTGAGGTGTCAAGAGAACCGGTTCCCCTCAAGGAGGTGAGATGATGGTCACTGGATTAGGAACCATTTCCCTGAAACAACATTTCTGGTGACCAAGGAGATCAGCGTTACTGGCAGAACTGTGCTTGCACATCTTCCTCTTGCTGTCGTGATGTTTCTGTCATCCCACTGGAGTCACTGCTCAGTCTGTCCTCTTGAAAGGCTGGCATGTGTTGTCCAGGAGAGCAGATATTTTCTAGTTTAAGACCAGAATAAATGGGCATAGAAAAAGTTCCTTCCTCTCCCCACTGTACGTGCTGTTCTGTGCCTCAGCCCAGTCTGACGGGTCACAGGCAGGAGGAGGTCACCTTCTATCCTCTGTGCTGGCTGTCCCATGCCCAAAGGGGTGATGATGGGGAGCACAAGTTGTTACCACCAAGGTGCAGCCACTTGTCTAAGCAATAAAGGCTGAGACTGCAGGCTTCGTTTTGCCCTAAAGGGAGGAGGAGGAGGGAGAGGCAGAGCCGATCTGACCGTACAGACAGGCTTGAGCTGGGAAAAGCAGCCGGCTCAGTTTTGCCAGGCTGATTTTGGTCAGGACTTCAGGCTCGGCACTAGGCTGGGTGGCTTGGGTGTGACAGCAACACATGTTCCCTAGCCAGCACTGAACCCTGGCTCTCCGGCCCTGGTGGAGCTACTTCAGTGCAAAGCCCAGCTCAGCTCTCTCGTGGCTCCCACTGCTCATGGGGTTATTCCTGACTGCCTGAGCCGTCTCTGTGAGTGGCTCCTTGAGCTGGAACAGCTCTCACCTGCCCTGCTGCAGCCTTCGTCAGCACAGTCGCAGCTAATGAAACAGAAGGTAAGAGGAGATCCCTGCAGTTTTATGAGCAGAATTTTTCCTTGCTGAAGAGATTTCCAATCTGGCAGCACCTTGTGGTTGTAGCCTCGGTCTTTGCTGTAAGGATGTCTAGCACAGTCCATTGGACGCAGCTTCCTAGCACTCAGCAAGGCTCAGTGGGACACCCACACCACTGCCCTGCAGCACCCTCCTCTTTCTTTTTTTACCTGCTGCAGCAGGGGAGCAGCACTTGTCTCCCAGGGCTGGCTACATTGCTTCTGCCCGGCCTTCATCTCACTGATGTTGCTTGCCAGATATGTCACTAAGCAGCAGCAGAGAGACCCAGTGGCTCAGATCTGATTAAGCTCTACAACTTTATCCAGCGTCTTAATTGGATTAAATGCGGGGAGGGGGGAGTTGCTGATGCTGCTGGGGGTTTTTTTTCTTAAACAGGTACTTGTCACTGTGACATCTGATGCAAGCAACAAGTTAGAGTAGCAAGACCAGTGAATAAACAAGCGGTGTTTGCTTCTACCCCGCTGCTCAACTAACAGCTCCTGCCCTTCCTTTCTGAAAAACTGCAGTAACTGATGCCGGTGAGGTGGGTCTGGGTAAGCCCTGCAGTCAGATCTCTTGTGAGATCTGCCAGCCTGGATGCCAGAGCAAGAGTCCCTGATTGCCAACTGCAATTCTAACGTTTTTGCAAAGGGTTTCTGCTCAGTAATTATTCAAATCAGAATTAACTTTGCACGTTCGGTTTCTTTCATCTTTTCTCTGAGCTTTTTAGTTTCCTTCAGGGCCTGATTCTTCTGCACCTTAGGGTTTCACTTGTGTCGCTGCAGTGGCTGTGGGCTGTAGGAAATTTGTCTTTTTTCAGCACTGCAATAGCCCTTCCTCTTCAAGGACTTCAAAGCTTGTTCTCCAGTATCAGTTCATTTAGTTTCGCAGGTGGGAACGTGGAAAAAGGAGAACAGTGATCATATCCTGTTACAATGGGGGGCAGGTTGCTACAGACCTAAAAAAGGAATGGAATCTGTTTGATCATGGGATTGCCCCTCATTTCTTCAGCCTCTGTCTACCTGTGTGGTGCCCAGTCGAGAAAAAGAACCTGTTTACAGGACGCTTTTCCCCATGTCCACCCTTCTGCCTGCAGCACCCAGTTGCTACTTCAATAGACTTAAAATAGAAGCCTTTCTCCTTGCCGTAGCTGTAGTTGGCCCTGGACTGAGCACTGAAGAGGGTCATTCACCTCCCTGGGATGACAAGAGGGGTACGTGCTACTGAGAATCCCCCTCTTACATCTGTTTCTAGATAGCTGTGCACAAAAAGAGTGAATTGTAGGTGTGATATCGGAGCACAGCTCTGTTCCAGCAGAAATAATAGATGTACCAGCAGTACTTTCACCGTTACAAGATCAAAAGTGCTGTTACTTTAGAGCTGGTAATGCTGCCTGGCTTGGCATAGGGGCTGCTAGATTGTTGCAGGGTTTTAATGTATGTTCAGATAAATTGTCTTCCATAGAGACTGATCCTCACTAAGTAAAGGGTTCAGCACTTCATTGCATCTGGGGAGCCTATACGGGGGGTGTGTTGTTATCAGGCACAGGCTCAGCTGCTGCTCATAAAGAAAATATGATCATTAAATCAAATTACAATGGACTTCATTTTCCTTTTTCGAATTGAATGTATTCATGTGTTTTGTGTCCACTGGCCCTCAGCAGCTTGCAGGCAGGAGATGTAAATCGGTAGCTGCAGAGGACGACTGATCCATTAACGGGTGGAATTTGATGCTTGTAAAAATGAATGCATTTAATGTTGCGAGGCAATAGTTTGCTTGAATTTTGAAGTTGCCTGAGGATCTCTTACTTGGAATTCTGTGGCTCAGGCTGTATTTGTTACAAGAGCAATACAAATGGAGAGGCCCTGTGGTTTCAGGGGTTTGGCTGTTCTTTTGTCCGTGAGTATCGCTTACAGTTTTTCTGTATCAGATGTTATTCCAAGGAAGCTGTGAAAATGTGAAATGCAATGATATCTGAAAACAAAGCGCTGCAGTCCAAATTCACGGTGTCCACAGAAATGTCGGTCTTTGGAGATCTGTTCAGATACTATTTTTCAGGAAAAGCCAAGTTTTTGGTAGGTAATTTTTCATTATTAGGCTTCCATGGAGGGATGTAGAGGCCTAAAAGGATTTGATAGGTCATTAAAATAAAAACAGATCTGCCAACATGGGGTTTTAAGCACAAGCTGAAATCCTGGACCCTCTGAAGGGGCCTCATTTACTTCCTCTGGGCCTCACGCTAATTTCATTACTGATTTCAGAAGGGTACAGACTTCCCCTGATTTTAGTTTTACAGTGTTTCTCTAAGCATACAGACATAGGAATATTCAATTTCTTCTGCTGAGGGCTTTATTAAAGGAATCTTTAGCATGCACCCCTTCCATGGTAGAGCACTCGTGTGATAAATTCCATTTTTCAGGAACATGAGGTTACGTTGATCCTTCAGATACTGAGAGGCTGCGCTCTGAAAACATTGATGCTGCTTGCTTTTCCCTTTAGTGCCGTGAGACAAATGCTTAAGCTCTTCATCACTTACACCAGCCTGGGCTGAAGAGGCAGCGGCAAATATGCAGAGAGAATATTGCGATACGCACCATAAAGTTGTGCCAAGGAGAAAGGGATAGCCAGACTCAGATGATCTCTTTCTCCAAAGCTTCTGTGGTTTATTTTAATTATCTTTGATGGTGAAATGCATGATCCAAGCCTTGCTAACCGCCAGCATCTTTCACGTCAGGGGAAAAACTCTTTACTTGCGTCTTCCTTGTCCGCAGCCTCTCTAAATGCTGGTGATTTCAACGCAGCAGAGTTTGGCTGTGGAGAGGCTATTGTTATTGTAATAACATACGACTCTGCGGGTGCTGCATCCCTCTCTGCTCTGTCCATAAGAACCTACACTAGGGTTGTACCTGTTCTCCATTTATCCCTTCCTTCCTCATCATCCCCCTCGTTAATTGTTAGCATCTGGCTTGAAAGATTGCCTCTTAGCAGGGTGCTGATGGGATCTTTCCACAGAGGATTAAGGCTGGAGTGGATTGACAGGAGCCAGTATCCGTGCTGTGGGAAGTTTGCCAGCCGTGGGTGGGCTCCGTGCTGCTGCTCTTGCAGTTGCTGCAGTTCACGTCAGGACGCAGGCGAGAGGCAGTTGCAGCTCCGTGTCCCCTCGCATGACCAGCTGGGCAGAGGTGGCCTGGGGTGCTGCCTGCTGGGTTTGGGAGGTGCCTCCTGCACCCAGCTGCTGCTGCAGCCTTTGCAAGGCTCTCGGTCTCTGTACATCAGCTGCACCAGCCTGTGGAGTTGGTTTCCTACCTGGCTCATCAGGTGGCTTCCACTGTGCGATCGCAGCGCTTTAATCAAGGATGATAACGATAACAGCATTGCAGGGGGTGCTGGCAGTAGGACTGTGGTGTCAGTTTTACTGTGTCACACTCCCTAGGTGGGTAATGTGTCCGTAAAGCACACAAGTGCCTTCCCGGAGCTTTGCTCTGTTACTGTCTCAGCTGCCAGGATTTCATGGGGGACAGATCTTGGGTCTTGGCAAAAGCAAGGCCTCCTTTCAGCTGAGGGCCCTGCTAAGATCCCCTAGAGAAATGATATTTCTTTTCATTTTCTTTCAGTTTCCTTTCTTGTGGAGTCTGTTTTTTTTCCTGGACGTGCACATGGAGCAGAGGAGAATTCCTATTCCATGACAGGGGGGCTGGAACTGGATGATCTTTGAGGTCCCTTCCAACCCAAACCATTCTATGATCTGTGCCCTGCAGTAACCACAGAGTATCTGTTACCTTGCCCAGGACAATCTGGAGCCTGGAGGCACATTTACTTCTTGCTGTCAGTGGCATAGGTGATGACTCTCTCTTTCCATAGCTAGGACAGACTCGCAGTAGCCTTCCATGCTTCATCGAGAGTTTCCTTGTGTGTTGATGCTTTCTACGGCCACAGCTGCTGAAAAAAGTCTTTTCCTTTCTCCCAGTATAGGGGAAAACCTTTATATCTAATCCATCTCAGGCTTTGAAATTTAAAGATAGCCAAATAAAACCAGCAGTCTGCACCAAAGAGCTCAATTTTGAGTGCTTCTTGAAGGGGATGTTAAAAGATGTTCACAGGGTTTGTTGGATTCCTTTTTTTCTTTTACTAAATTCCCAGTATCTGCTATTCCCACGTTACTTTAAGCCATTTGAGATAACATTTTGTCTGTTTCTTTCATTAAAACTGGTTTTATCCCGACTTGCAGGACTGTGCAAGCTGAAATTAAAGCACTGCTTGGTATTTCCTTGCCCATCCTCTCTGTTCTTCATCCCCAAATCCTTTCAGCTCTCCCCAGCTCTCCCCCCCTTCCCTCTCGAGCTCTCCTTGAAGGGCTGGGAAAGCCGGCGCTGGCGCATTATGTTGCCTGTGTGATTGTGGTGGGGTTGTGTTTGTGCGAGGAAGGTCACGAGACAAAAAGACCACCAGGCAGGGGTGTGCGAGGGGGGGGGCTCAGTCCCCTCCATTCAGTCCTTGTGGCAATGGGTGGAAAGAGTCTTGTTTGCATGACAGGATTTCAGGGGGCGATTGCGTTGTGTTTAGGCTTCTTCCACCGCTGCCGCATGGGCCCCTGAGGGCAACAATAAAAGCAGAGCATATATGTGAGATTCATGGGGCTGAAGCATGCTGGGATAACCAAGAGTCGTCAGTGCAGGAGTGACAGAGCCAGCCGTGGGGGTTTTTCTGCACTTAACTGCATTGATGTTGTGGTTGTTTGGTGCAAGAAACATGGAAGAAGAAGGGGACAGAACCAGCCTCTAGTTGAGGCACAGTTGTGCCCCACATGTTTCCTGTAGCAACGCTTTAAAAGCCAATTTGTAGGTTTGACTTCACTGATGTGTTGAAAAGACAAAGTAGGGTCAAGTCTTGGGTTTAAATTTGTTTTCCTTTCCATTGTGTTTGTTTTTCAGGGTTGCGTCCTACCTTCTGCTGGCTTTCTGTGACCTCTCATTTTAGACTGTGTGACAGTGAAGGCTATTTATGAGCAAGCAAAACATGAGCTCTAGACATTGAATTAGCTTTTAAATGGTTGTTCCTAACAAATATGACAGATATTCTGAACATCAAGTAAAGGGCAGTGATTTAAGGCATTATGGTAACCATTTTAGAGTGAGTCACTGCATTTTTTGTTTTGCACTTGGGAAAATTCATGGTTGAAAATGAATGGTTGGACTTGATGATCCGGTGGGTCTCTTCCAACCTGGTTGTTCTATGATTCTATGAAATTAGGTTTGGCACAGGATCGTGTAGAGGATGACTGATAGACCTGGGAGGGTAACTGACACCTTGGCCTCTCTAAACCTGCACACCCCGAAGTGATGGAAGCGTATCCAGTTTTCAGATCTGCCAGTGAGATTCCAGTATTAAAATGTGTGGAGGTGGATGAGTTTTGTTCTCAGCTTCCCCGAAAGATTGGGCAAAATGCTTTCTGTTTCCCTTTGAGTGAAATATTTAATTTGACTTGAGCTGAACCATCCGAGCACTCAGAACATAAATGTAAATGGCCATTTTCTCATGAAACAGTTTGAAAATGATGATGTTTTGTGCTCTGGCCTCACAGAATCCGAAGAAACTTCTAAATAATGTTCAAAGCTCAGGCAAACTCGCAGGAAAGTCTTGGCATGACTGCAATCTCAGGTTTTTCGCTTGGAAAAGTTTTACTTTGAAAAACATTATTCTTGCTTTAGAAATGGGAGGGAAGCCCTGCAAATAACACTGATTATAAATATCATTTCTATGTCACAGGCATAAAGTGCATCTTGTCCCACCTTTAGGGTCATGTTACACTTGCGTCTCTTGGGCTGCTTCTTGTCATTTTCTTGGTGCTTTATCCTATCAGCATTTTCCGCGTCGCTGCTTCAGTTTTGCTGCAACTCTCTTTGGTTGGGGCCGTCTGCCCTTTGGTGGCTGCTGTTCAAGTTGCTCTGGGTTTGTGAGAATTTGTTGACTGGAAGCAAAGAGGAATTATAGAGGAACAAACGACGGTAACACTGTCTGCTCCCAGCAGCTTTTCTGCTCCCGGGTTAAAGTTCGTGCTGTGTTCCTTGTGTCCCTTTCTCTGAGGCCTTGTCAGGTCCATGTGGGAAGCTATTCTGCCTGCACTGTTTCACTTTGTGCTGCTCCTCTCTCTCTGCCTCATTTCTCCTCCCTCTTTCCCCTTCCATTCAAGCGGCATCTCCCAGTCTTCCCCGTTCGGGTCTGTCTTTGCTCTCTGCCCTGCGTAAAACTTCCATGCCCTCCCTACCATTCATCACCTCTTGCTCATTCACCTCCCTGCTTGCCTTTCTCCATTCATCTGGGCTTCCTCTCAGCCTGTCGGGGCTGCCTTCTCCTCCTGCCCCTTCCACAACCCTCCTTTTGTGTCTTTGCACTCCTTTCTCCGGGACCATCTGAAGAGCAGCAGCCTGCGATGTGCTCCAGGAGGATGCTCTGCTAGAAGTTGGCCCCACTTTGCGGGCTAATTAATCCCCAGTGGAAGGTGAATGAGTGGAATTGGTTTGGGTGGATTTGCCTCTCTAGTTACCCTGCAGGTAAGAAAAATTTTGTTCTTCTTCTCTTTCTTCCTACTTCCCAGAGCAACAGCATGATGCATGAGTAGGAAGAGTATTGCCATTTCATACACTTCTTTTTCAGTCTGGTCTTTGTCTCTCCCTCCTGGCTTGTTTTCCCTTTGATTGCAGTGGTTGCGACTCTTAGGTGACTCTTTGCGGGGTTGTTTTGATTTCCTCATTCCTCGCCTAACATGCATTCTTTTAATTATGCCAGCTCTCTAATTATGATTGTCGTCTGCTCTTTCCCTGCTTCCTCCTTCTAATCATCTGCATTGGGGTCGTATCAGTTTTGGAAAACTATCTCTGCGCTTGACTGTGTGTTGTAAATGTCCCAGGGAAACAAAGCTTGTGAATCACAGTAGCCTGGGCTTGTTGTTTCCAAGTCTCGGTGCAACCGTGACCCTGGGCTTGTGATGCAGCCACAGCAAATACAGACCTCAGGCTCCTGCCTGCGGCTCACCCCCTGCCAGCAGTCTGCAGGCATCACCCCATGCTATTGAGGAGCAGGTCTCTCTGCTGTGGTGTGCTAGGAAAACTAAGTGGGAGGTCTGCTTGCCTGTCAGTGCCTGTGGGGGCTTCAGCTTTGAATGGTTAAATTGCATTGAAGCCACTCTGTGCGAGTAAAATGGGAATATTGGAGCTTGGAAAGAGCGCACAGGCTTGTCGGAGAAGGCAGGTGCTTTTTAAAGCATGTGTGAGCCCCTCACACATGAGAGATCTGATTAGTTCAGTAAAGGAGGTGCAGCAGGCGAGCTGGGATTGCTTGCTCTCAGGTCTTTAAATGACAGAGGTTAGAGTAATAATGAATCCTCCCAGCTCCAGGCTCCATCTGGAACCAGCCTGGCTGGAGTACTTTTGCGATGGTTGTGCTGTTGCACTGTGACCCCAGGTGCTCTGCGCTGCAGGAATCACGCGATACCTCTGTCTCCTCTTCACAAGGCTGACATTACCTTCTGCTCCAGTTTAGCTTGCAAAGCAGAAGAGTTTGTTTGGTAGCTCCTAGTCCCTGTGAGCGAGGAAAGCCAGATGTAAAATCAGCATGAGTTAAATACACTTCCCAGTCTGCTTAGTAGGAGTTTTGCTCTGTGGTGGTTGTTGTAACTAGAACTGTGGTTTGAATTCCAGTGCAGGTAGTTCACTCTGGTTATACATGTGTGTTAAGGCAGTTATTAGTTGGGGTTTTAAATCCATCTCTTTGGCCTGAGTTTTTCTGAGACCTAATAACTTGCTTCCAGGTCAGAAGGAAACTGTTGGGATCATCTAGTCTCCCAAAATGAAGGCCAGAAGATTTTGTGAGTGATCTTCTGCTTGACCTCAGCCGTAGCTTATCTCCTAGGGAAACTTGCAATTCAATTGTAAAACTCCTGGTGAAGTTATAGAGACGTTTAACTTGTTAATAGTAAAAATAATCAACTTATTCCAATATAAAGCTGCCTAGCTTTGACCCCTAGACCCTAGATGCGATTATGCCTTTGTCACAGTGGAGAATCCTGCCAAATTTCTGTCCACTTTGTGGTTTTTCTGGACAGCGATCAAGTCATCGCTTAACCTTCCCTTTCATAAGCTAATGAATTAAGCCTGTCAGTGCAGTCAGTCAGATTATGCCAGTAACAAAGTTCTAAATGATGGCACCTCATTTGCAAACCTGCAGGTCCTTTTTTTCAAGGCAAAGTTACCTTTAGAGCACCAAGTGGAACAAACGAGGCTGCTTCATTCCCCATCCAGTAAACTGGCTGGTATTCTTGGCTCCTGGCCACGATGCTTTCTATTTGTTTTTCCTGTATTATCTATTGTTTGCAAGCACCCAGCTTTACCAAAAGCCCCAGCTCATGCTTAGTAACTCACTGCATTAGCTCATCTGTGAGCATCATACAGACTTACCTTATGCTTGCTCCTAAGTCACTAATGATAACTCTGTAGGAGCAAGAGTGAATCCTCGTGGGACCCCATTAGCAGCATCTCCGAGTGGTGGTAGCTCTCTAACTTAGTTTTATTTTTGACACCTGTCAAATAGCCAGACTTTAGCATGTCAAATGTGTGACAGCCTGAGTTTGTGTCACAATAAGTCCTCCGACACAGATTTGTCAGATGCATTGCAGAAATCGGTTCGAACAGCGATGTCTTATCTGCACTAAGTTAGTATCCTCGTCCAGATAATGAGTTGAACCTTATCTATTTTCCATAGCTTATTCTGACTGATGTTAGATGGTCCATTATGCATTACTCAGTATCAGTCATCTGTTCATTTGCTGTGGGTTGCTATTAAGCTGACAGACCTGTTCACAGCCCTGTAGCTTTGGGAGTGGCATCGGTGCCTGTCACCATGTTTGGACAGGACTTTTGGAGCCATAGAATCATAGAATCACCAGGTTGGAAGAGACCCAGCGGATCATCGAGTCCAACCATTCCCACCAATCTGTAAACCATGTCCCTCAGCACCTCATCCACCTGCACCTTAAACACCTCCAGGGAAGGTGACTCGACCACCTCTCTGGGGCAGATCGTTCCATTGCCTAATGACCCTTTCAGTGAAGAACAGTTGAAAGGGCCACGCTGCTGATTTAAAGCTGGAAGAAAGGTAAAAAGCAGATCTTGATGTTCTTCCAGTGTTCCCAGACTTGCAGAAGATCTGCATTAACATTGGATTTTTAAATCTTTTGCATGCATTATTCCTTGACCTGCTGATTCAAAACTCTCTATCTTTAGCAGGTGCTTTGTAACATCATCCTGAGTTCCTGCTGGGAAAGAAGGTGTGTTGCCATCGTATGATAGAGATAATTCAGTGGGTTCTTCTCCATATACAGAACAGAAACACTTCAACCACTCCTGACTTGTGCATTAGCATCACCTATGCCACCTTGTCCAGATAATATCAGACCAAATCTCTGTCTTAATTGAGAAGACCCATCTGTACCAGCAGAGACGCTGCAGTGAATTTTACAGAAAAGCTTGTGGATGTTCAGCTAACCTGGGTGTAACTAGGGATCTGACCTCGGAAACTCAGCTTGGAATACAGCTCCAGCTGAACAGCTCTGCTGGCTGCTGTGCATTTATTTGGTTTCTTTTAATTTCCTCATAATAATAGTGATTAGAGCCTGTTTGTCTCCAGGCTGTGAGGTCAACTGCGCATGCTACGCCTTCTATTGAGTTATGGAGTCCAAATAAACGCAGCATCCTACCCAACGTATTGCACTCCAGCTCTGAATGAAGTGCCTTATGCATTATGTCTCCTCATGATGTAGAAGCCCTGAGAGATATAATTGACATTGATATAGGATTTCACAATTCTCCAGTAAGACATGGCTAAAAAGACATAAACAGTAATTATTTGGTGGTAAATGGCAATATTGTGTGTCATGGTGGTATGAGTATTGCTGGTTTCAGCTTTTGCTATGTAATGCCTTGTACCATCCCGATGAAAAGTAGGTTTTGTTTTAATTAGGCTGCAGAGCTCTTTGCCTCAGGAGATTGTGGAGCCCTAAAAATCAGAAGAATTCAAAAGGGAAAGGAAGAGATCAAGCATTTGTACATGTAACAATGGGCCAGTGCTGACAAGCACATCTGGAGAGAGTGTTAAACCTCTTGCTTAAGGGTTTAAGAGAAAGGTTTAACTGTTAGGGTGGGTTTGGTCATGGCAATCAACAGATGATCTCTTGTAGGCTTTGTCTTGTCCACAATCTCAAGCATTCTCTCTGTGAATGGTCGGCACCAGGGCTGCAGCTGAGGACATCTATCCAGCAAAATGTCTAAGTGCCCACCAGTGGATCGAGATTAAATATCATATTTCCACCTAAAAAGAACTCCATCGCTTTTTAGAGTGCCTCAGCTTCTTCCCATTAGTCTTAATGCACATACATAAATAATAAAAGAGGAAGAAGCAGAGCTGGAGAAGCCTCAGTCTATAAACACGTCTCTTTGCATTAAGCCTTGTGGCATAATGGAGGGCATCTCCTGCCATCCGTGCTGTCTCGTTAATCATATAATTACCTCCCTCACTTTCAGTGCTGCATCTCCTTCCTCGTCAGTGCTGTTGATAATGGAGCTTCTATTTACCCTGGCTTCTTTCTGGGGAGCAGATTTGGTTTCAAAGCCAGCACAGTGGCATATTTTGAATAATTTAGTTCCGGGTGGCTTGAGCACTGTGTGTAATTCCCCAGTTGAGACTGGAGGCTGATTCCCATGAGTGCCCTGCCAGGACGCTGATCC